>SPJY01014963.1:1583672-1626417 GCA_005191435.1 Raddia distichophylla
AGATCGCCTGATGCTGTGTATGTCGTCGGCTCTGAAGATAGCCGCCGAAATAGCCTGTCGTCGGCTGTGTGGCCGCCGACATTGGTAAATTCGGCCGCCGACACAGAAATAATTTCTTGTAGTGTATGCCTGCCCGTGTCGCTTGAACTTGTCCTCGTCAAGCTTCACGTTGGAGTAGTTGAACTTGGGGGAACGCACGGTTAGCACTCGGCTTGGAGTTGAAGTTGACGGCTTCACTGCGTCATCGAGGATGTTCCCGCTTATTAGCTTTTGGACTTGTCATTGACGAGTCTTGATCACCGGAGTTGATGTAGTCAAAATTGAGATTCTCCTTAACGGTATATTCTCGTCAGGAGTCTTCGATCGGTACTGCGGAATTGGGATCTCCACAGCACCCTTGATGGGATATTCTTCATCAAAAGAGTTGGACAGTACCGTGGAATTGGGATCTCCACAATACCATGAGTCTTCGTCGGTACTACGGAATTGGGATTTCCACAGCACCCTTGATGGAATGTTCATCATCGGGAGGAGTTGGTTGGCACCGTGGAACTGGGATCTCCACGATACCCTTGATGGGATGTTTGTCATCGGAGGAAGATGTTGTTGAAGATCTCCTTAACGGAATGTTCGTCGTCAGGAGAGTTGGTTGGCACCACGGAATTGGGATCTCCGCAGTATTTTTGATGAGATGTTCGTCATCAGTAAAGTTGGGCAGTATCATGGAATTGGGATCTCCACGATATCGTTGCCTTCAGGGATCTTGTTCACCTTCGGGACAATGTTCGTTGAATGGAACGGAATCCCGTTAGTTTGATGTGACGGACGGTCTCGCCGATGTTGATGGGGTCGCAAGAGAAGGTCAGCGGACAGCTCCCGTTGGCGATAACGGAGTCGTTGTCGAACGATCTTCGGATTTCCTTGTTTCCAGCCGCGGACGACTCGGAGAGGATCTCCCTTAGCGGAACGCGATTCCGCGTCATGTACGGGTCTTAGCCATGGCTCGCCGGGCTTTGGCCGAGCAATGCTCGTAATAACTTCGTATAGCATACATTATACGAAGTTATACGATTCTAACGTCGGTCTCATCTAGGCCGACGAAAAAAACCTTCCCCTGACCCCTGTTTACCGCCGACTTGGCCTGGCCTTGGCTTGGCTTGGCATGGGCCCTGGCCACCTTGGCTGCCTCTGACGTCGGCTTATATAAGACCGCCGACACAGCGACCTCCACCCCACCTTGAACATTCCACCGAGCAGCTGTGTCGTCGGTCACTCTTCAGCCGCCGACAATGCCCCCTACACGCTGCTGTGCGCCTCCCTCGCCAACCTCTCTGTGTCGTCGGCTAGGTTTAGGCCGACGACAAATACTGTCGTCAGGGTAGAGCCGTCGACACAGATAGTTTGGCCGCGGACAAAACTCATTTGGCGGGAAGGGAAATTCAAAATTCCGAAACCGCGCTCTCGGCAGGGCAGTCAGTGTCGTCGGCCAACCTTTGGCCGCCGACACAGATCGCCTGATGCTGTGTATGTCGTCGGCTCTGAAGATAGCCGCCGAAATAGCCTGTCGTCGGCTGTGTGGCCGCCGACATTGGTAAATTCGGCCGCCGACACAGAAATAATTTCTTGTAGTGACTATTTTGCTAATTGCGTGTCATGCCTGGGCTGGCATGACCCAAAGTCAACTGGGCGGACTTTTGGGCCGTTCCATTCCAAACTTTTGGTTGTCCGTGCCGGCTCAGCATGGCCCGAAGTGTTTACCGGGCCCAGCCCATTACACGGCGGCTTGAGGTATGACTGTTCGTGGCACGGCCCAATTCCCAGGACTATACGACTGCATACATATATAGACCAAGGACCTCGTCATTCTGGGTCCTAGACGGTTGCAGCTATGCAACAGCAAGAAACGGCCTTGGACGCCGGCCGGCCAGGGATGGCGGAGGCCCGATCGAGGAAGAAGGCATACGGCATGCTGAGTTGCTGATGCATGCATGCGCGGGCGCGGATCCAGAGGGAAGTGCATGAAGCATGATGGCACGTCGAGCTCACGCATGGTCCTACCTGTGCCTGCCTGCCTGCCTGCCTGCATGCATGCAGGATGGCGGCATGATCCTCCTCGCAGGAGCGTCAGTGCGAACACATGGCTGATGAAATCTAGGCCGAATCTGCAGGGCGAGACTGCTGCGACTCAGCGAGTGCATGCGAGGCATTGTTTTCAGGGAGGGATGAAGGGGTCGAGCGCGTGGTGCTGCTGCAGAGGGCATAGCGTGCTGGTTGGTGTTGCAGGTGAGAGCACATTCCCTGCTGAGATGTACCTGCAGGGGATGTTGGCCCACGGCTCCTAGTTAGGGGCCGAGGGCTGGGAAAAAAAAAAGCTCTTGACTCGCTGCTTGCCTCGGTTCGGTTCGAGGGTGAAAACAAACTCAAGCCGAGCCCGTTTTCTATATATCTTGGTTCCAAAACAACTTGGCTCGGCCGTTTTCTATGTATCTTGGTTCCAAAACAACTTGGCTCCTCCTGCTACCACGAGACTTTACACTCACCCTTCTAACCAACCCACCCAGCCACACATATTTACTAGACTAGGATATGCATTCCTTTTGAACTATGCTGAAACGAGGCTTTAGTCCCGGTTCGTAACACGAACCGGGACTGAAGCTTACCTTCAATCCCGGTTCGTGTTCCCGTTCTCTAGTAGTGTCGGTGGTAGCCAAACAACCAGCTGGTCCAACCTATCTATATTGTGTAGTGCCTCGTAAATAAGCATGTCCTCTCTGATTCTTGTTTTAGTTTAGTTTTAGTTTTAGATAAAAAGGTTATTAACCTATCAAAATACATACGGAAAGACTAAACAAATTATCAAAAATAACTTTGAGATCCGACAAAAAATTACAAAGTTTTTTAAAAATATTTTAAACCGTTACGATAAATAATCTGTAAAATAAAATAAAATTAATTAACCAAAATAAAGCTAAACTAAAATAAGAAATCAAACAGGCCCCCGTAGTCCCTGGTTCCCCAATCCCATCCCTCTCCATATGCAGGGACCTAACAGCCGCCGCCAGCTGCGTGCGTGCGCCGTCCAGCGGTCACCGGACGCGACGGCGCGGCGCCCGCCCCAGCCCTCTCCGGCCCTCCGCTGCGGCGCCCCACCCAGGCGCCGGGTCGCCGGCTTCCCCGCCTCCCCGCTTGGCTCTCGTTCGCTGCTTCCCGAGTCCTGGGCTCCGGCTGCATGCGGCGACGCCGTTTGCCGATTAATTGTTTTCCATTTTACTAAATGTTTCTGATGAACACGGCTCAGCAGTTTATATTGGGATTCGGGAGTGATTTCTTTAACTACTATTCAGGTGGCTGCTTTCTTTCCTCTCAGCATGAAAACTTTGAGCAAAGCGGTGGCTCAACTAAGGCCTTGTTCCTTCTAGCTCAAAGTTACTGAAAATTTTAATCTGAAAAAAGTGATTTCCGGTCGGATATATTTTTTCTATCTCAAAGTGGTGGCTAGGTCGACGTAAACACGACGAGCAGGGCGCATTTCGGGCCTATGTCCAGACCACCAATCCGACGTAAATAGGACACGTGGCATATTTATGTTGGCCATGCCGACCCAAACAAGGGTAGCACGACTCCTTCCGGGACTAAGTCCTAATCACTTGTGTTAGGTATATTTACGTCGGTCCGCGTAAGCCGACGTAAATATCAGGTTTATTTATGTCAGCTTTCTTCGGGCCGATAAAAAACAAAATTGGCTGGTGTTAAAAGTTTCGATTCATGTAGTGTAAAGGAACTTGCTCCTGCAATAAGAATAAGTGGTGAAGAGTAAGGTAAAGAAGCTATAATTAATATTTACTGTACAAAGAAAATTGCCTACATCAAAAGCATGATCCCAAGCTTACATCTCTCGAAGAATGAAAAAGAAGGTTGGATTAGAAAGAATGGAAGAAGGCAATTATTGCAGAGCTCACGTCTCGGAATAAAAGACAAGTGTTTGAACCTATTCACCTAACACTTAACCACATATGCCCTATTGGATACAATCATACAAGTGGGTCTTTGTTCAGTAAAGGAATGAAAGTAATTAAGTCGTAGGGTACAAAGCAAGACTGGTATCTCAAGGTTTCACCCAATGGCAAGAGATTGATTATGAAGAAACCTAATTCACGTTCATGGGAAATATTAAATTTTGATATCACATGCAAAGTTGGGTGGCTTGCACTCTTTTTTCTTTAATGAGGTTTTCATTAAAGTTTCTCACGTAAGGTTTTTAGGCCTTGTTCATTTCAGATTAAATTAAATTAAATTAAATAAAATAAAAATTTGTTATTTTTGTATAAGCCAAATGATGTAATGTTGTGTAGTCATTCTTGTGGGGTTTTAAATAGTACTTCTTAAAGTTTGTAAAATATTTTTTCATAATTTTTTGAACTCGTTAAAACGTATTTTGTGGGGGTCACAAATTTGCTACAGTAAAACGCAACTCTACATTAATCTAAAACAAACAAGGCCTTAATGATAAAATCTTGCACACAGACAAGTGTATGTTATATACATTTTTTCTAAGAATTTTTCTTTGAGGCATATGTATCTCGTTGGCAAGGTCCATGGGGAGTATTAGTGAACCACCACAGGCCGTATGTGTTGGCCTAGCACAATGAAGGGAAACACAGGGATGCTATGATACCACAGAATAAAGATTCTACCGAGGAAACCCAAGACAGTCTGCTAGTAAGTGATCACAAATCTCATTACCGTACAACGCGCAGTGTAGCGGAAGACAAATTGATGATGCTAGTTCATCAATTTGTGCATAGTTGTACGAAAGTAGTCACTCACGGCAATCTGATAACCTCCTCCATGCAGGTCACCAACATCCCGCAACGCCTTGTTGGCCCAAGGCCTCCAGCGCCCTCGCTAGGCATCATAGCGACCTCCATGATGAGCTCCACTTCACTGAGGTTGGCGACCTCCCTGAGCAGTATGTATTCAAACAACGCGTCGGCCACATACAAACTCCATTTTTACCGTCTACCACTCCACGGAATGCTAGCGAGACAATCTTTCCAATGAATCTAGTCTCACCCCCAAATTATTTATAGATCAATGGTAATCGACAAAACATGATCACATCGAGAGTCTGTTCATGAGCAGATCACATCTCTTTCTCAAGTTTGCTTCGACTAGAGTCACAAACGTAGTGCCTCTATGGTATCCAAGAATACAAGGATTAGAATCCGCCAACACATGGAGTTGTGCTAGCACCAGCGTACCGATGAGGAAGAGGGTTTGCTAGGGTTCGGTGGAGAAGGATCTCTCTCTTATTTTGGGTGTCTCCACCGCCTCCCTTTATATAGTGCTCCATGGTGGGCCTCTACGTTAAAGGCCCAGTAAGATCTAAGGCCCACGTCATAAGTGGTCCAAAATACCCACATCATATGTGATCCACGCCATTATGAGCTCACATCATATGTGGCCCATGATTGTCATTGGGCATAATCTCAACAATCTCCCACTTGCACATCAACAATTATGCATCAATAATTTCTAGCCCCCATTAAGTGTGTGGCCCTTTAGGTTCATGTGCAAGTCGGCAGTGGACCCTGAATATGCTTTCCAATCTACATATCGATAGTAGTACCTATCAGTTAATATTAACCCTTGAATGGACATAATGATCATATCGACTAGACCTTGATACACGCGACATACCGATCCTTTTGTCGCGCAATACCAATCAAGCACAAGGCAAGTTACGTTCCACCCCTGTGATGGCTCGACCACTTCACTCGTTAATGTAATGGATATTTAGAGATAATGTAATTTTCTAATCAGATTGGCATGCCCATGCACTTTCCTTACCCATCCACACTGAGGGGCCCAGAGGTATCACTCTCGTTATCGAGAAGGGGCAAATCACATCTTGACCAATCACATCCCTACGCAATGTTTTATATCATACCCAATAGTTACCTTTATAACTACCCTATTACGGTGTAGCGCTAGATAAACAAAATCATACGATTCCACATGGTAGGACTCCATGACAATATTAGGTCTAAGGACCATATAGGTATACCACACGAGACTACAATCTGATGGCACTTTTAATATAACAATCACATATGGCACTTTTAGTATAGCAATCACAACATTATCTCATAGTGGGTTTGTCCAACCATCCTTGTTCTCTAACAAATGTCCACACTATTGATTATCCCCATATCTATGATCCGAAAATATGATGATGAATCAATACATGTGCCGGTCTTTTAACCATAATTGTTTAGATTATGATAAAAGATCAGGGACCATTTTAGACTGACATCATATGATAAAAGAGTATCACGAACAAGTGGTGATTATTGATAAATACAGATGATGTTACACAAGAAACTAGGATAACATGTTATCCATCATAAACATAGAAGTGATACAGTCATCTCGAAACCACCTGATTGGCTTATCACTCATATTTTTTCCCACTTGCACTAGAATCCATGTGACACTCTAATAAAAATTATTAGGTGTCCCAAGCTCTTCAAAATAAAAAAGGTATTATTAAAATATTTGATTCCCCTAAAACTCTTAGCTGTTCTTTGTGCCACTTTCTTCATTATTTCATGCCCATAAAGGCCCGCAGAGCGTTTTTTGGCTCGTTTAGAGGGAGAAAATAGCCATGCCGCCCCTCACCCACTTATAGACCCCCACTGTTCACAATCACACCTCACCACTGCCCAAAAACCCTAGCCGCCGGCACATGGATCCACCCTCTTGTCCCTTCTTTTGAGGTAAATCCCCTTCTCCTTTGTTCAATTCTTAGAGTAAGTAGCACCATCGTGTAGAATTCATCGCGGCGATCAAAATGCATATGCGGATCACCTATTTTGGTGTAGAAACACGTCCTATGGAGCTCGCCGCAGTTCGGAGTCATTACGGACGCCGGCAATCCTCATTGTTTGTGCCACGTCGCCCCTCGCCGCCGCGCGCGCACCTGGCACGCTGGCCCCGCGTGTCACGGCTGCCTTCGACCATGCCGCCGCCGTCGCCCAATCGGACAGCGACAAGTCACCCGTGGGACCCGCCGCTGTTTCTGCCTCCGACAGCGTCGTCGACGCCTCCTAGTTGCGTCGTGATGCGTGTCCCTATGGGACCCGCTAGTGCCGCCCTGTTCACCGCGCGTCATGCCTACCCATAGTCACTGACAAGCTGGCCCGGCCTAGCCGTGGGACCCGCATGTCAGCCACGCCGAGCCATTAGCCCACCCGCACGCGAATCGTGTTGCCACGTGCCATGCGCACGTGCGCTAATTATGCCACAGCCGCTGACCAATGGGGTCTTCATGCCATGCTAGCACCCACGTCAGGAAAATAGCCACGTCACCACCTGAGATCCACACCACTGTCATGTGGTATGCCATGTCATGCACGCGTCGCCACCTGTCACCATGTCAGCCAGTGATGTCAGCACTGCCGCCGTCGCCTTTGGATCGCTAGCCCCGCCTATCAATTGTTGGGTGACATTGACAGGAGGACCCCACCACTCATTCGCTTCGCGCCGCGTCGGATCGGGCCATTTGGGCCGCCTAGGCCTTGTGCGCGCGCGTGAGAGAGAGAGAGGGATAGCAGGCCGGATCCGGTGGTTCGGCCCAGTTAGGGTTTATTTAGGTTTTTCTTTTTACAAGGAATTTTCAATTTAACCCAAAACTTCCCCCGAATTGTTTAGGGAGCTCCGTATCTCCAAAATTAGGTGATTCCGGAGCCTAAAAATCATATGTAAAAAGGACCCTCTTATTTTCGTAGCCTATCCTTTGAGTAGCTAGGATTGCACTAGGAGATTATCTATGTAAAAAAAAAGGATTATGAAAGCCGTTGCTTCGTGTCAGTTTTGGCTATCCGTAAACAACTAAAGCTGGAAGTTGCTTAGGGGAAACCGGAAGAGATGGTTTTGGGCCTGTGGTGGAGATGCGATGGTCTCCCCTAATAAGGACTCATGCTTGTGAACTACTAGACCAAACCCTGCCGTACAACCATTTGTGCCTTCGGCCCTGGCTTAGTACATAGTACCCTACGAAACCTACTCACCACTTTCCCGTAGGTTGTCCGGTTGCGGTTCATCATTTTTACCCTAGGGGGAGGCTTGTAATCTCCCCTGAGGGGTAGGTGCGTCCCTGAGACCGAATAAATTAATTGGGGAACGACCCTGGGTGTTACCCAGAAGTAGTGGGCGCACTACCGCGGCGGGTACCGGCAGGCCGGGGAAACCAAAAGAAAGGGCAGGCGAAGTGGTAGGTGTAGTATGCTGGAAAAGTCTTGTACCATATGTCCTACAGGATGAGACGTGGCTTGTGGGGAATTGACTCTGCAGAGTTAAAACTATCATAATAGCCGTGTTCACGGTCATACACAGGGCGAGAGGTTTTCACATGTAGTCCCACATTTTATTAAATAACTTGACTAGTGTAGGTCGGGCCTGGCCTGGTGTGAGAAGCACCTTCCCTTGATGATCCTTGGTATTACTTAATGATCATGCATTCACATAATAAAATTGCTTAACTAAAATTTGACTAGAAGTAGGTTTTGGGTAAAATGACCGATTTTCTGCCTTTGCCCTTGCATACATGATTAAGGAATGCTTGCTACATAGCCTTGTACCCATTATTTCTTTCGCGGACAAATTTGCATTCAGATTTCGGTCAGGACCAGGCATAATAGCCGTGTTCACGGTCATACACAGGGCGAGAGGTTTTCACATGTAGTCCCACATTTTATTAAATAACTTGACTAGTGTAGGTCGGGCCTGGCCTGGTGTGAGAAGCACCTTCCCTTGATGATCCTTCGTATTACTTAATGATCATGCGTACATAATAAAATTGGTTAACTAAAATTTGTCTAGAAGTAGGTTTTGGGTAAAATGACCTATTTTCTGCCTTTGCCCTTGCATACATGATTAAGGAATGCTTGCTACATAGCCTTGTACCCATTATTTCTTTCGCGGACAAATTTGCATTCAGATTTCGGTCAGGACCAGGAGGGCCTGACGGGGGTGATCAGGACTAGCTGAGGTGTTCGGGTCGGCACCTTTGGATTTTATCGCAATTACCTTTCCGCTACTCTGATGTTATTCCATTTTATTGTTATTTAATCCATGTTCGACTATTAAACTAGGATGCCAGTTCCTTTTGTAATAAATGATGCTACATTTTACTTGTTATTTACTTTAATTATTATGCACTGTGATGATTTCCACCATATTGTCCATCACGAGATACTATCCTAGTACTAGTATCGCCACATGGTGTTGGATTCCCTGTACAGGTACTGGGGTCACGACAATCCACCATCGTATATCCCATATCCATTGCTCATGTGCACCTTTCATAAAGGTTGTGTTAATATTTGTCTAAGCTAAAACAACTTCAGCTTCTGAACCTCATTTAGGTTTTTGTTTGGAAACTAGTGTGCGATGTAACCATTACATGCCGCATTTCCCACCACCAAGAACACATTCCTTATACTTCATAACAATTTTGGAATTTTCCTTTTTAAAACAAGCAGAATTCACCTAGATTTGATTGATATCCACATATTTGGAACGCTTACCTTAATGTGTTGGGCGTGAAATTCCTCTTTGACAATTATTAAGCACATCAAGTATCAAATACTGAATCTTCATATCCAATATGACATACTACTAGAGAACACATTCTCAGTTGAACCATTCAACATTATGTCGGCACATAAGCTTAATCAAATTAACCTTTCAAATATATCTCTTTAGACATTAATGCCAAAATTTAAAATATATCCTAAGTCTTTCATAAAGAATAATTTCTTAACCAAGACATGACAGATTCACGGAATATTATTTCTGATCACCAATATGTCAAAACATATATAAGGTCAACAAAGTAAGTGTGCTCCTGCTAGCTTTTTATGAACTAGCCAAACAATTTGATTTTCCATCAAAACATTCCAATTCCATGATGCTTGTTTCAAAAACTCGCATACCTCTCTATCTGCATGAATCATTAAAACCCCAAGACCGTGTTAGGAAAAAATTCTTATTTAGGTCTCCAAATATGAAAGTTGTTTCTCCAAATATGAAACAATAGCTAGATGATCCGGGCATCATCAAGCAGCACAATCAAGTTCAAAACTTAACTTGTCACGCATAACTCATCTTAGATCACGATGCTCCAAGCTATCTTTCAGAGTATAGGCCCAACATGCTTCTTGATAGGTCTTAAGCTCATCATTGTATGACAATAATTGTTTTATTATACCATACATGAGACTGATGTGGCTTTAGACTTTTGTAAGGGTTATTCGCTTTCATAAAACATACAAAAATTTGTACATGATACTAAAGATTAGTAGTAACCGAAACATTTTCCAATGATTTCCGAATTACTACAAGTCACATAGTGTTCCCACTAGCTATTTTGGAAGAAAATTTTCTCTAGACTAGACCATACCGAGCAAAAAACATTTTGTTCTCACCCCATTTAAATGTATAAGCATGTTGTACCTCACAAAGAAATATTTATCTTATATGACTGCGACCTTATTAGACATTGAACATCTTACATATGCCCCACATTCCAAATTTCGATAAAAAACATCACGGGACAATTTTTGATCCATATCATATATATATGGTGTCTTCTTTGTGAGTTGATGGAACTTTTAAAATTCGCACAATTATTTCTAATGTGTTTAGTCAGAGAGATAAAGGAAGACAATGGCATAACACATATGATTAAAATCACACATCCATTCACTGATAGGGCATGACCGCAAGACAAATCAATAAAACAAATTGAATGACATTTGTTCTAATTTAAGGTTCATAACCTTTTACTCCAAAACGGAAGTAGAACTATTGATTTTGCCTATGCCGAAAACTTAATAAGCATTATTTTATTTTAACATTAATCCACAAGGTTGTGCCATTAAATGTGTTTCAACGTCAAACGAGACAACTTTTACACCCTTGTGACCTTTTCAGAATCCTATCGTGTGGTGTCAAGATAGCCCCAATTTTCAACTTCATAAGTCTAGAATTGGTACTTTAGATCTCATTTTGACCTTTCCCTTTTACCTATGACTTGACCTCCTTTATAAGTTGACTAGTCTTCACAATGCCTTTTGATACATGCATCCTGTGCATCTTGGTCAGTGATTTCTCCAAGCCATTCATCAGATTGTCTGGCTAAATGTTTCAAAAGAGCAACTAAATCACATCAATTGCTAACAATAGCTAAAGGGAAAATCAAATTTATGAAATGCCCGATGTTTTATTACATAGTGACCCCACGATGACTGACCTAATTTTTTTGTGCTAACATGCTCGCAAACAATGACTTAGGGATCATATTCTTTAGGCCTTGTTTGGTTTTCAAACTTGCCTACCTAATCAAAAATCATATTGTAGACATCCATGATCTCATATTGCTTCGATAGATTAGAATTCATGGTGGCAAGGATGAAACAATAAACACCAGAAGATTATTGCAGTGTTTCCGATAAACATGATTTTAGCTCGGGTTGCATTCCAAGCTAGTTCATATAGGTACTACTATTAGAAAAAATATTCATTCTTATTAAATAAATAGCAATTGTAAAAAATTGATATTAATCACAATGCACTATTAAGATTCTCTAAACAAAGATATATCTCAAATAGTGAAATAAAAAGTATTCAACAAATATTAAATTACATGTGTCAACACGCTATTATATTTTGTATCCTCATTAACCAATTTAAGAAGAAATACTGCCACTCAAGTCACATTTCCTCTGAATTACTTGCAGTAGGACAAGATCCATAGTTACTAAAATCCTAGTGAATGTAGGTTCACGCCAGAACCCAATGACATAGGTAGGCAGTACTTTACCAATTACATCATATGTGACTCTTATGTGTTGGTGGCATGAGTCAATGCTCAAAGCCCAAAACCATTTCAATAGCTTCATCAAGTAAAACCAATACTATGATATAATATCCGACTTCACCCCATTAATCAAAGAAATTAACGGCACCATATGTAGGCAAACCCACCATTTAATGTATAAGACCTTTATGAGTGCATCTTTTGGAGAAGGGAAAACTCTCAATTTTTCGAGGGGAACTATTCTATCAAGATGTGAAAGAATAGCGGAGCAGAACAAAAATCATAGATAATCTTGTATTAAGTTATGAGTTAATATGGCCCATGGCGCGGAATGACCTTCATTGCCACCAAACCATCTACTTGATATCACTGCATAGAAAAAACTTATATGTGGGTGAGTCAAGCACCACAAGTTATTAAGTAAGCCTCAACAAACCCATACATCATCATATACATGAGGGTCGTACTATTCACATATACCGTGCAAAACTAAGTTAAGCACAAAATCGAATTCTCTCAGGCAATGTGAACACATAACAATTATAAAGACATACGAATAATTTGAGTCTATGTAAACCTTTTTCAGTATGAATCATATTCATGAAATTCACTCTCACAAATAATTCCAGCGGATTAACTATTAACCCATTCTTGACTGATCATATTTGCCCAACGAAAATTCCATTGATACAATTTCGGATCAGACACATTAGTCATGAATCCTATTCATGGTATCACAAAAATTCTTAAATTAATCATATTAATCCGATATCATACTAATCATATTAGCCCAATTTGACCATCAGCCATCCAAGTGAATCATATTCATAGCCTCGCTCAGAAAAAATTCAACTGATTAATCGTATTAATTCATTCCAGACTAATCCTATCAGCCCAATGAAAAATTGTCAAAATAACCATATTGATTCATATTGTAGCAGATCTAATTAATCCATAGAAACAACTTCCATGAATCAATCAAGTGACTAACACCATTATTCTATTTGATGGGCAGTGCAGCTGGTTGTTTTATATCTAGTGCAATACAATGCCGGAGCCAGGATTTCAATCATCGGGGTGCCATACAAAAATTCAAACGTACCAAAGTTGTAGCATGATAAATTCAAATAAAGTCTTACATAGAAAAACTACAAGTTTGCATAATACCCTACAAACTGAATCTAAATTTGAATCCTAAAATAACAATTTTATTATCAATGTTTTCAATCCATTTACACAATCTGTTGCTAAGGGGAACTCATTATCAATGCTTCATTATCAATACCTCCCAAAAAACCATTCATTATCAATTTTAAAATAATCTGATCCTAAAACAACAATTCATTATCAATTTTTCTTAAAAACCAAACACAATCTGAATTTTAAAACAAAAATTCAATAAGAAATTTGAGACCTACTCTATGTGCTATAAGAAATTGAGAATATGAGATGGGTATTTTGGAGCTTTCCTAACAGGCTAGTAGCGGCAACTGCTTCTTGAGTGCTTAGGGTAGTAGCAAGATGAACCCCTCAACTCCAGATCCGGCCGGGCGGCCGGTGCCGAGACAAGGCCGGGCGGGCCAGCTCCGCGACGGGGCGGCGGGGCACCGAGGCTCCGAGGCTAAGGTGGGGGGAAGCGTCGAGGCGAGGTGGGGCGGGGCAGCGTCGAGGCGAGATGGGGCGGCGCCGCGGCGGGGTGGCTAGGGTTGGCTCGGGTTTGGGTCACACGTCTCCTGGGGATTGGAGCTGGGGCTGGCGGACAGGAGGAGGACTGAGAGGGGTTCTTCATTTTTTGGGGGTTCTTCGTGAAGCCAAGCCCAGCGATGCACACCATGAGCATTTGATGCCATAGCCTAGGCCTAGGCCATGGCTCCACGATGCAGTGGCCAGTGCATGGCATGGTCCTGTGCTGTGGGTGCTGATCCAATGGACCATGTTCACCAGCGATGGACTAGGCGGCCTCAAGCACGGCGTGCATGGGATCCAATCCCTTCAATCCATCTCGCCGATGAATGCCAACCCATCATCTGTCGCGTGTTGATCACATCAAAACAACAAAACTCATGGCCACCGGTAGTCATCGTATGATAAAAATAGTAGATCCAATCTACTAACTGAAATCGCCAATAGATCCAATCAACTACCCCACATATCATATATGCGATCAATCTAAATCATCAAATAAACAAGATGGCTTTGATGCCAATGAAGGGAAATGCGAGAATGTTATGCTAGCACGTAATCAAAATCCTACCGCTGAAACCTAGGACAACCTGCTAGTGAGTGATCTCGTTACCTTACGATGCGTATTATAGCGAAAGACAAATTGATGAAGCTGGCTCATCAATTTGCGTGTAGTTATACGAAGGTAGTCGTTCATAGTGATTTGAAAACCTTCTCCATGCTGGTAAGCACCGTCTTGCGACACCTTGTGGCCCTATGGCCTCCGATGTCCTCGCCGGGCATCACAACGACCTTTGAGACGAGCTAGCTCCACCTCGTCGAGGTTCGCGATCTCCCCAAGCAGTCTGTCTTCCAACAGACACCCTAGCCATCCGAACTCCTTTTTCGGCATTCTACTGCTCCACGCAAAGCTAATGAATTTCTAACGGATCTAGTCTCACCATGAAATTCCTTCTAGATCAATGGGAATAGACGAAACCAGATCACGTCTAGAATTTGTTCGTGAGCAGATCGTTTCTTTTTCTCAAGTTCGCATCGACTAGCACCACAAACGTAGCGCTCTCCAGTATCCACATATACTGGGATTAGAATCCGCCAACTCATGGTGTGCTAGCACCGTCGTACCAACGAGGGAGATGACGGCTAGGGTTTGGTGGAGAAGGATGTCTATCATATTTTGGGTGTCAGTAGCGCCTCCCTTTTGTATAGTGCTCCATGGTGCGCCTTTGCGTTAAAGGCCTAGGAAGATCTAAGGTCCACGTCACAAGTGGTCCATAATATCTGATAAAATGGATGTGGTGGCACTCAAGTGAGATGTAATCATGTACTCGTGTGTGATAGATCGGCATATGGCGGAGGTTTTTGCATCACTCGAGACATTATTTGGTTTGATGAGACAATCGTGAAACTGGTGGTGACTCAACCAGCTACTAGTAGGCGTTGTTTTCATTTAGTTATCTTGGTGAGACCTATCTTGTTCAAGAGTTGTCTATGTTGACGCTTCTAATTTTAAATAGAATGAGAGAGGTTACGCCCTATTATAAATAATAAATTGACAATGTTACGTGTCTAAGCAACTAGTCCTCATTTTGAGGCCGGTAGCAGTGCAATTACCATCGAGAGAAACTGGACCCTGTTTGTTCTTGTACTTCCTTACGGCGTGCGCCAGCCGCCAGGTGGTTCTACAGTGCATACGGCCTACCTCCCCCATGATGCTCAGAGAACAGTACCAGCAGCAAACGCTGGGATCTGATCATAACCTTGCACCCACGACAAAATAAAGAGGAAATGAGTTGCATCCTTCCTCGGATGCCCTCTGCCATGGCCATGTTCCTTCAGTTTCTTTTTCAATCTCTCCTGGTTTTCCTGAGGATTTATTGGGAAGGAAGCTCTAGTCGCATCACACATTCACACTCGGTGGATGCAGGAGTGGAATATGACGTTCATGTGTACTGTGCAAAGCCGTTATCCCCTCCCCTCAGACCCCTCTAGAGAGAGAGAGAGAGAGATCCAAACATAGGAAACAACAACAAGAAGGTGACTCATCGATTCTACTGCGGTGCATGCGGTACGTTGCAATTGTGAGTGACATAAAGGTTGCAGGCAAATGGAGCACTCAAAGGCTGATTTGGCAGGACATGTTTGTTGATGCTGCGAAAGATCCATCTGAATTTGTGACGAGCCAAATTTGCAAAACAGCAGGGAAAAAGAATGGTGATCCTTGTTTTTTTGTTTAAAAAACTTCTTAGAATTGTTTTCTTTCTAACGTTCATCTTTAAAGTTAAAATTACTCGGGCATTAACGTTCATGACGTAGGGACAAGAAAATTCTTCCATTATCAAAAAAATATACCCAGTAATTCAACACATACGTATTTGTATACAGTGTCATCCCTTCCCTAGCATGCATAGCTAGGTGCTGAGTCATCACCTTTGACATGGTGGCCATTTTTTATTTTCTATCACCATATCCTTGCTTGCCACTAGGCACAATCTGTAGCAGGATAACTGCAGCAGCAAGCAGACAGAGGTGACAAGCTCATCTCCATGTTTCAAGGGGGTCAAGCATTAGAGGCTGGGAAGACTAAACAAAGCAGTCTGGTCCTTGCCACCTTGGATAAAACCAAGCTTACCTTTCTGAAATCAGAGGCATGTGCAGGTTTACTCCTTGTCCAAGTGGACAAAACCTGATTAGCATGACCAATCTCTTTTCCATCTGTTCCCAAAGAAGGGGCATGATAGAACCTAGTAGGGCAGCATCTTCTATCATCTGGCATATCACATGTTCTTCTTTTCCTTAAAACTCGTGGTAAATCGAACAGATCGAGTCAAATCTTTGAACTCCTGGTTCGTATGTAGGAAACAATTAAACCATCGATCAATGGCTTCTGTGACATGATTTTGTAGCATCGCGCCTCTATGTACATTCGATTAATCAGTTCATTGGTCAAATGAGATTGTACCTTTCCTCCTAATTAATCTATTTTCTCATCTATTAGAGGCAAAAGAAGTTGCCGAAAAAGTATAAAACAGGACAAACAAGTTTGTAAACAAATGGCATGTGCAAACAGATATCAATCTTAGCCTTTTGGAACAGATGGCATGTGCTGTACTAAATTAGGAGCAAAGCAAGCAAATGCATGCAGTATATCCTGATCCTAATTACCAAAGAATCAGATATTAAAAAGAGAAAAAAAAAGCTCCAAAAGTACCAGATTAGTTTGACCAATCTAACCCAAACTTTGGGCAGGGAAAGGGAGGCCAGCTGCAGGTATGGGCCCCAGTGAGAGGTTGCTCTTCAGATCTCTAATAATTCTTGGAAGGAGAGATGGCATGGCTTTGCCAGGACAGGAGGAGCCCATCCATGTGTCTGCACTCTGCAAGCCAAGGGCACCTGAATAGCAACATGTGGTTCTTGGGGGCAGCCTCACCAAGCCTGGTGGTACAACACTACCTGACAGCCTATTGACCAGTGCCTGTGTAGCTCTCAATGCACTGCCTTTGCAGTGTGCCATCCAGGAATTTTGATGCTAATATATATGGTCCTTATGCTGATATGAGGAAATTGCCACTGCCTCTCTCTTTCCATGGTCAGGTTGCTCCAGATAGCATTGGAGCAAATTACCACAGCCAGCGTCCTCTAGAATGATTTGCCTTGTGTTGGTACTTTGCTGGCCTTGGATATGCTAGCTTGATTTTGGCAAAAGTTACATCACCTTGACAAAGTTAACTGGTAAATAAAATGTCTTTCAGGCTGCCATACCGGCCTTCCATTCAGGGGTACTTCATGGAGGCTGGCTTTTCAACTTACTGAAAATTAGGTCCTCCCTAGGATCAGAGCTCAATGAACAATAAACTCGACGAATCTGAATTTTCCCTGGTCTGGTTGGGTTGATCAACTTAGTTTTGATCGTGAAGAATTTACTGAGCAAGTGTGCAATATTTGCAAGGAAATAATTAAGTGCATGTTTACCAGTTCGTTTAAAACATTTCAGTACAATTTCAGACAAGGTAGGTGCCAATTTCCAATCAAACTAATGGAGTAAGGGCAGCTAGCAATCTGGTTTGTAATATTCGAAACAAGTCCTCGAGCAAGGGGCATGTATCTGGTTTATAATATACGAAACAAGCCCCCCAAATTTTTCTGTGCTATGCAATGCCATGTGTAATTTTTTTTTACTTTGGAGTAATGATATATCATATATGGATATACTTCATCTGAAGAAAGATCGATCAACAGGAGATTGGTTATGGGTACTTATCAAAGGACGACTGGGCACACGTACAATGGGTCCAATGAGTTTGTTCCTAGTCAAGCATAGACTTGAATGATGTATATTTATGTACCAATTTTCAGAAACATATATATGTGTATTTATGTACCAACTTTGAGAAACAATATTTGGGAAGCACATATATTGTTACATGGTCAATCAAACGATCACACAAGAAAAGGCACTCTGAACCGTTCCAACCTGCTAGACTGCAAGTTTGCTAGGCATCTGTGTATATTCAGGCATGAAACTCAATGCTACTCGGTAGTTCTTCTGAATTGTGTCCTTCACAGCAAGAGGGACCGGACCCTTATCTTTTGCAGCTACCTTGGAAACCACTGTCTTATTAACAACTCACCCATGCTTTGGAACACATACATCACAGAAATGCAGTATATCCATAAAAAGCTCAAAAAAATTTTCTCACAAACTAGACAGTAGACACTAGCCAGATCTAGTGAATTTTGGTCAAATTACAAGATGCAAAACAAACTAAAGTAGAAGGGCACATGGTGCTTTCAGAAAACAGAGCAAGTTGCACTTTCTGCTTCGAACTTTTGCAATCCCATACACTACACATGCTTTCAAAACAAGAATTCAAGCCTAGCGTAGACTCCATCTGAACAAAATCTAGCTGGGTTTTGAACATAGATGGAGCTTTGGAAATTTAATTATTTTTTTTCCATCAAATGCATACATGTTTTCCTAAAAACACACCAAATTTTCTTCTCTAAAGCAATTTAGCTGTCTCTTCAGGACAAACACATATATATACGTGAGAACATTAAATCATTTCATTTTTTTTTCATAATGTTCTAAGATGAACTGATTGAGTGACAAATCAGATGGATACGCATGTGTAGCTTTTGTAGGATTAGCAATGGCCATGTGGATGCCATGTGAGCGGTATTTCTGCATCCTGGTGCAAAGATTAGAATGGTGTGGAAGAAAGCTTGGAGGCAGGCATGCCCCCACAGCTACAAACTATCATGCTACCATGTTACTGCCACACTGCCACTGCACTCAAATGCTCTGCCCATGGAGTACTATTGTCAACAAAGTCAAGGAGCCTCTTGTTAATGGGGAAACACAGGCAAATCTCCTAGTGCAAGAACCACACTATGCATGCTTGCCAACACTCGTGTCATCTACAAATTTAGTTTTGTCTGAAATAGCTAATTTAACATGTGCATTGTTTAATAGTATGGCCAAGTTAATTAGTCGATTGCATTACATTCTTAGGTTGATATTTTGTTTCATTTGATCAAACTGCTGAATCTGACAGGACAGTATGGAATAGAAGTACTGCTGAATCTATATAAAAGAAAAGGATATTCTGTTTGGTTATGTCAAATCTGTAGCGGGACCAGCAACACCATTCAGTAGAATCTTGAGGCGATTCACATATCGTCAGGTTTTTACAATGCAAGAGCAAAAGATACGGATGTTCATGAAACTAACAATTTACAATTGCACATCTGAATGAACATTCATTTTTTCAATGAAAAGAGAGCATCTGACTATAGTATCGAAGAACTTCAAAATATGTACAAAATAGATGTTCAGACTACTCTACTTCTAATATTATAATTTTTTCACGTCATTTGTCACAAAGTACAAGGTCAAAACAAAAGTTTTAGCATTCACACCTTTAGGTATTACACATTGTGCTTTTTATGCGAGAATGTAGTTTCACGCTAAGATGCTTTCGTTGATCTCTATTTTTTAATTACAAGGAAGACACACATGCAGTACAGAACAATAAATATGCACATCACAAACGCGCACACACAAATCCGTTCCATTAGCATCCATTTCCATGACTTTACCTTAGTTAACCAATCATCCTGTAAGAGTTGATGATGTATTTAACATAAAAATCTATTCAGGACGGTCATCTTTGGCGAATGACAATGTAGGATCCTTTTGTCTTTTTTCTTTTTTTTTTGAGAACTCCAGGATCCTTTTTTTTTAGAATAATATGTGGCATTAATGAGGACTATTTGGGTGTTATTAGAGTCCAAGTGGGGCTAGTCCACCATGTGCAGGCATGTGCATGGTCTGCATCTTCCATCCTCTTCTCTCTTCCCAACCCTCTGATAACATGTCCCCAGAAAAGTGCGTTCTTTCTTCTCCCCCTTTTCTTTTTCTCCCCCTATCATCTTGCACACTTCTGAACCTTTCCTTTTCTTACCCCCTAAGTCTATTTTATAATGAATAAAAAATTGATAAAAAAATCACACCCGTTGGTAGTTATAGAACTGGCTTTTCACAGTTAAAAAGATGTCGTCCAAACTGGGTCCATCCATGCTGAGATATTTCTTATCCTCCTTTTATGCATCAGCAATCTTAATCCCATTCAAACATAATGAGCATTGATATATGGATAAATGTTAAAATAATACAGCACTAAGATAACTCGTTAAAGGCGAGACTATACTAGGTAACATTAATAAAAGTTGAAAAGTTGGCTCAAACTTTTTTTTTTAAAAAAAAAAGTGCATACTCATTTGGTCTATACAATTTTGCAGTAATTTCATAGGAATTACATTTCTTTCTTAAAGAAAAAAATTCAGAGCATACAAAAAAGAAGCAGAAAACAATAGGTTTGATTTTCAAAAGGTAAACTTTGCATGAATTCAGATTGCAATAAGACGAACATTATATTAGCTAGTACTCCCTTTATTCCAAGATGGTTGTCGTTATGGACATTAACACGGTCTACAAAATATAACTTTGACCACTAAAAGTTATTATATTTTTTTATAAAATACAATTGTGTTATAATTTTAAGAAAGTTCTTTTCGAGACGATTCTATCTACATAATTTTTATGTTATCAATCGAAATAATTTTAAAAAAAATTTGGATAAAGATCCAAAAGTTTGATTTAGGACAAATCTAAAATAACTAGTATTTCAAAATGGAAGGAGTACTCCCTCCATTTATAAAAACTGTTAACGTTTTGGATATTGACATGGTTTTCAAAATACACCTTTGACTACTAATTACTATATGAATTTATTCATAAAATCAAAAAATATGATAGTTTGAGAGTGTTTTTCAAGGCAAATCTAAATGTATGAATGCCATGTGCCAAATCCAAATAGTTCAAAATATATTCATAAATAAAGTCTTAAAACTTTGACTTAGAATAGATCTAGAACGTGATGTTTTTGTGATAAACAGGACCTGCATGCCTTTTGGAAAATCTAAATGGATAGCTGAAGGGGAAAAAAAAGGATATTCCCTGCACTACACACAGCAGTATTGAAGAGCAACTGAAGAAGGCCACATGCAAACCCCAAGAGCACATGCAACTTTCTTGGGCACACCTAGCCAAGCCAGCTGCTGCTTGCTGCTTTATATTTACATAAACCCCTCTCCTAGCTGCGGCAAGCCTGCAACAACTCAAACCTATCATCAGCTCTACAGCTTCTCCTCCTCTTTCCACCATCTTCCAAGAACCATCCAAGAGCAGGCAAGAGAAGCAAAGGGAAGCCATTGTTTGCACCTCTCAGTGCTCACAAGATACACAGCAATGCATGCCCCAAGAAGGTTCAAGAAGGCCTTCATGGAGCAGCTCCTGCTGAGCCTGCAGGTGGCCGGCCTCACGTCCAAGTCCATGGGCCTCCGGGAGCGCCGCGACGCCGTCAAGCTCTCCTCCGACGTGGCGATGGCGTCGGCCCGCGGCGGCGAGGCGCCGTGGGCGCGCGCCCTCGTCGCCCGGCACGCCGCGGAGGGGCGCAACGAGGCCCTCCTGCGCAGCATCATGGGCAGCGGCGGCTACGAGAGGGCGGCGGCCGCCGCCGCCGCCGCCGCAGGCAGGAAGGAGGCCAGGAGCAGGAAGATCGTGAGGAGGTCGCACAGGGTGTGCAGCTCCAGGAGGAAAAGGAGGAGCTTGCTTATGGCGGCGGCGGCGAGCGGCAGCAATGGCGGCGGCGCAATGGCGGCCAGGAGGACGGTGAAGGGGAGGCTACAGCTGCTCAGGAAGCTCGTGCCAGGAGGGGAGGCCTTTCATGGCTTCTCTTTGCTCAGTGAAGCCTTGGACTATGTGGTGTGCTTGAAGACACAAGTGGAGCTCATGCAATCCCTGTGCAAAGGATCCAAACTTGGCTGAGGTGGTGATCATCTGGGTATGCACACTTGAATCTGAATATACTACAATCTTCTGACTAATTTCAATCATCTTGTTGCCTTGTTGGTAGTTGTTAACTCATCCTATGCGGCTATGCACTTAATATAAATGTGTGGATGTTCTTTTCTTTGGTTTTTGAGTCCTTGAAAGTTTTCAGAATTCAGGGTTTTCAGAATTGATGATAATTGACAGTACCTTTTTAGTACTGGTACCTCCTTTTATCAGTGACTGAAACATCTCTCTTCTTTTACCCTAGCATAATGATCTTTCGTGGTACACTAGATGGGGCATTGCTCATCAATTGGTTCTTTTCAAATTGCTAACTCTCCTTTCCACTAATTTCAACACCAAGGCTATTTAAAATCTTAAGATTTCTTAGTTTCACATTTCCCCCTTAGTCTTACAGCTCCATTCTAATGATGAAACAAATTGCTTTAACACCTTTTTCTTGCTACTGCAATCAGTTCCAGATATTTAATTTCTTTCTGAAGTCTGAACATTAAGTTAATTTTTTAAATTATGGGTGCATTTTCGTACTTGGAAAATATTGATCTTTTATACAAGTAGTAACAAAAACTTTTACCCAAAAACCAAAATTGAGGACCTACATTCTCCTGGCAGATAACATTTTCTGTTCTTGTCAGGCAACGGCTGCCAGACTGCAGACATGCATGAGGTGTGAGAGGATTCAATGAAATGCTCTAATATCACACTTATGCACAAAAAGCTAGAGGGCTGGAGCTCAAGCCTTATTTATGGATGGATGATCGAGGGCACAAATGCCCCTGGGAGCCAACTTACTATAGGTAGCTAGTACTGGTAGTACCACTGTAACTATTGTGCAAGTACATGTCAGTGCAAAGATGGATCTTGGTTTAGGTATATCTCCTAGCTAGGATGAAGAAAGCCAAAATCCATTTGGTGAAAAGAAGTTTTGGTGTTAGTTAATTACCAACTTTTTTTTTTCCTTCTCTTGGGGGCAGGGAGGAATCAATCATGCCTGTATGTGTAGTCTCGAATCTCAATGGAATGGAAATCTTCTGATGGCTCAGTTTCAGTTGGTTCCGTTAAGCACAAAATTGGAGGCCTGCATGTGTTTTATCTGGCCAATGGAAAAAAAAAGTTGAGATGTTGACACGTAAGGCAACTTTCATGTGGATCACAATTGGCCTTTTTCAAAGATCGAAACGAACGTCCTCAACATCATAAAACAATGTATAAATGTGGAGTAAAATCAATCGACATAGCATCTGCTTCTCCATTTGAAATTTATACCGGTTACCTGTACATAATTTTGTGGAAGATGATCTAGTCTCGTGTTCAAGTAGGACTCTTGGACGTGTCCTAATCAGGGACACAGTATCGACCCCTAGTGCACGGCACCTATGGAAAGGAGAGGGGTTTGGTTACGCCGTATGGACACAATTAAGACTAATGTTTTCAGCTTATTTACTCCTTAATCCACCTAAGCCAATCCGATCTAGAGATTCGCTTTAAAGCATTTGGAAGGTCCAATGCCAGTAATCTCGCTGCTACGTACTGCAGCTACCGTAAGTCTCTCTGCATCATCTACGGTTTATTGCATCAAGTCATCGTCAGGCAGGCTAAAGTAGCCTAAACCGATGGCATCTACCGGCAATGCATAAAGCTCATCGAATTTCCACAATTAATCAGGTTTTCATGTTTTAGGGAAAATATGTTAGATTTTACTGTTCATAATAAAAAAAATAATTTGAGCCTTAGCCTAAACATGATTACTGTTCTAACGCGGAATAGTAAACTCACCGTAGTTTAGTGAAGCCATCAGTGCCGCGTAGTAGCTGTCGATTCGTCGGTGACGAAATTGTGGATGGCGGCGACCCTCTGGACGCCACCTGCACTGTCCATACACCACCCTTCCAATCTCTCCTAGCACGATTAGAATCGGCGAAATTTTAGGCTGAGGGCACCGTGTGAGTGATCGTCACCCCTCGCACAGCCGAACTCCGTTTTCAGTATAGCACTGGTGAGATTAGGAGGCAGGTCCAATGGGGTGATAAATGCATTCGATCATGGCATGTAATTAAATACGTTAAATGCATTAATTTGGATTTAAATCCCACATGGAGTTTGTTTAAGTAATAGGCGTGATTAGGGGATTATTGTTACGAAAGGTTAGGTGGGATTTCCCCCTTGGCGTACTAAGGTCCTATTCTTTTCAGCTTAATGGGTTAACAGCTTAATGACTTATCTAAGTTTTGAAAAGACAAATGGTTCGAGTTTTTTAGTCTATTTTTTTGTTATTTTGAAGGTGGGTCATAGCATTTTAAAAAGCAAGTCAAATAAAATGGATCTGAATCTCGAGACTAACTCGAAAAGCTCTCGAAATTCAGTTATTTCATCCATTCATCCATTCAGATCAGATCGAAAAGACAGGACCTAAAAGATCAGTCAACAAGATAGTAATGTTTAAGTCTCGGATTTAGTTTATGCTAAGCATAACAATTTTCATGCAAAACACTGCAATTAGTTAAGCCGCTAAATAGCTAAACCTGTAGCTATATTGAGCCTTATCTGCTACAATGATGTTCCTAACTGAACACAGAGAGTTTCCAGCAGGGGGTTCCCCTTTCACGCTGTTTGTTTCTTTTTTTGAACAAAGGGCAGGAGAACTACCATCTATTGATCAAAGAGAGGAGGAGTACAAAAATGGGGGAACAAGCCCTCCCCCCGGGCTAGGTTAATTAGCTAATTACAAAAGAAGCTCCTTCAGCCATCCACAGACGCAGTTCATCGAGTAGAAACCGAAGGAAGATGAGGGCTGTTTGTTTCTTGAGTTCGGGAACTGGCAGACATTACATGTTACGTTCAAGATATTTGAAGAAGATGCTTTTAACATAATCACCTACCGAAATCCATCTGCATGAGAAGAAAAATGGTGCAAAGACCATTATCATCAACACTTCGGTAGGTGCATCAAGAAGTTGTCCCCTCTCTTTGCACCGATGGTAGCTACCTGCCCTGACCTAGGATTCCTCTGCACTATTGACAGTTGCATTGCATGTATCAATTTTGCTGATAACCATGATCCAATCCAACGAGTATTCACCTGCAAATCCCAACAATTGCCCAGAAACTTTCTGTTCCTTTGTAGTGGGTTGATATCTAGCAGGTTTGTTATTGTAAAATGGAACCTTTGTGACATATATAGAGCTTCTGGGATTTGATAATCCTATCTTAAAAAAATTCGGACCAATAGGGCTACGACCTCATTTTCAGGGATTTCAACAGCAATCCATTTCGATATGGCCAATTTTTTATTATCGTAATTTTCAGATGATCTTTTTAATTTAAGAAAAATATTTTTTTTCTGATTATCATAATTTATCGATGATTTTTACATGATTTTTAAATTTAAATTCGAAATTTTACCAAACAAAAAACCTACAATAAGTCCATCGTGGCTCCGTCATACCCCAACCAGTTGCCTACGAGCAAGTCCAAATGTCCAATGGTGACCCTATTCTTACCCTAAAAATTTTACTATTCACATATCTAAATTAACTATTCACGGCCCTAAATTTTGATCATGGCCACAATTTGTGACTATCAGTTGACATGCTCCATAAGATACTACTCAATGGAGGCCGTAGTCGGGCCAAGGGGTGACAATTGGGCTATATGGGTGGTTAATGAGATGAGCTATCTTATCTATACATATAATAATAAAGAGAATAGAGTTTTTTTCACTTTCTTCGTTCTTCGTTCGTCGTCCGCCAGTGCCTCCCAGCACCGTCCGATCGCTATCGCAAGGCTTCTCCCTTTCCGCCACTTAGAGGCCTCATCCGCCATTGATTTTCAATCGGATGGCTACCAACCCTCCCACTACGCACCGTACAACCCTAATCCCCAGCCTCTCCCAGCCCCTAGCCCCCAGCCCATAAGCCCCAACCCCACGCTCGTCGCTCCCCAGTCTCCCCTCTCGCGACCCACCATCTCTCTCCCCGTAATAACTTCGTATAGCATACATTATACGAAGTTATACGAGGTTGTGTTTATGATTTTCGTTTAGGTATATCTCCTAGCTAGGATGAAGAAAGCCAAAATCCATTTGGTGAAAAGAAGTTTTGGTGTTAGTTAATTACCAACTTTTTTTTTTCCTTCTCTTGGGGGCAGGGAGGAATCAATCATGCCTGTATGTGTAGTCTCGAATCTCAATGGAATGGAAATCTTCTGATGGCTCAGTTTCAGTTGGTTCCGTTAAGCACAAAATTGGAGGCCTGCATGTGTTTTATCTGGCCAATGGAAAAAAAAAGTTGAGATGTTGACACGTAAGGCAACTTTCATGTGGAT
The DNA here is from genome assembly GCA_005191435.1 of Raddia distichophylla. NCBI lineage: Eukaryota > Viridiplantae > Streptophyta > Magnoliopsida > Poales > Poaceae > Raddia > Raddia distichophylla. Next base: position 1,609,982 of record SPJY01014963.1, read on the forward strand.
CACAATTGGCCTTTTTCAAAGATCGAAACGAACGTCCTCAACATCATAAAACAATGTATAAATGTGGAGTAAAATCAATCGACATAGCATCTGCTTCTCCATTTGAAATTTATACCGGTTACCTGTACATAGTTTTGTTGAAGATGATCTCAGTCTCGTGTTCAAGTAGGACTCTTGAACGTGTCCTAATCAGGGACACAGTATCGACCCCTAGTGCACGGCACCTATGGAAAGGAGAGGGGTTTGGTTACGCCGTATGGACACAATTAAGACTAATGTTTTCAGCTTATTTACTCCTTAATCCACCTAAGCCAATCCGATCTAGAGATTCGCTTTAAAGCATTTGGAAGGTCCAATGCCAGTAATCTCGCTGCTACGTACTGCAGCTACCGTAAGTCTCTCTGCATCATCTACGGTTTATTGCATCAAGTCATCGTCAGGCAGACTAAAGTACCCTAAACCGATGGCATCTACCGGCAATGGTTAATAAAGCTCATCGAATTTCCACAATTAATCAGGTTTTCATGTTTTAGGGAAAATTATGTTAGATTTTACGGTTCGTAATAAAAAATAATTTGAGACTTAGCCAAAAAATGATCACTATTCTAATGCGGAATAGTAAACTGATCGGAGTTTAGTGAAGCCATCGGTGCCCCGTAGTCGCTATCGATTCGTCGGTGACGAACTTGTGGATGGCAACGACCCTCTGGACGCCACCTGCACTCAGGCCCGGCTCTAGGCCCATGGGCGACAGCCAGGGGGCCAGGTCAGGGGAGGGCCCATCCGTAGGTATGCAGCTAAGACCATTAGTAGCTTAGCTGTGGCTTGAGTACTGAGTTTCTAGCCTCCGAGTGAATTGATCAATTGAATCAATAGATCGATCAATTGGCCGAGATGCCGACTCCCGAGCGCAACGCCTCACGCCCTCACCTCCCGCGCCCCTAGCCGCCTCGCGAGTCGCGAGCAAGGGCAAACTGGTAGAGCCGCAGACCGCAGTCAGCGCGAATAGGCGATCCACCCACTGATAGATCCGCCGCCGATCTCGTCAGTCGTCCCAATTGGCCGGCCGCCGTTGTTCGTCCGTCATCGTCGTCAATTCATCATTCATCGACCATCGTAAGTCCAATTGATTTTCTGATCCGATGTCCATCTATCATCTATGATTAATTGATTATTTGATTAGAAAATAGGAAGGAATCATCCTTAATCCTTAGCAATTAGATTGAATGGCTTGGCTATGTGTTGCATTGAGAAGGATACCTTGGACAACATTGATCTTGATATTGTCCTTAGTGATTTTGCATCACGAAATGCTTGAAGGAGTTTTTTTTGTGAAGCACTGAAGCATTATTACCAGAGTCATTGGAGTTTGGTTCTTATTTAAGGTAATCACACTAGTTTCATTTTACTTCCTCTTTTAGTTTGTAATATCGACATTGTTTTTAAAGAATTAAATATATGTTAGTTTTTTACTAGTACTACTATTTGCTTATCAATTATCATGTGATAAATGAAAATTGATTTTAACAAAAGCCCAAAGCTAAAGGGCCCATAGTCTCCCATTCGCCCTAGGGCCCTCGAAAACCTAGAGACGGCCCTACCTGCACTGTCCATACACCGCCCTTCCAATCTCTCCCAGCGTGATTAGGATTGGCGAAATTTTAGGGTGAGGGCACCGTGTGAGTGATCGTCACCCCTCATACGGCCGGACTCCCCTTTTCAGTATAGCGATGGTGAGATTACGAGACAGGTCCAACGGGGTGATAAATGCCTTCGATCATGGCCCGTAATTAAATCCCACATGGAGTTTGTTTAAGTAATAGGCGTGATTAGGGGATTAGTGTTACGCAAGGGTTAGGTGGGATTTCCCCCTTAGCATACTAAGGCCCTGTTCTTTTCAGCTTAACGGGTTAACAGCTTAATGACTTATCTACGTTTTGAAAATACAAATGCTTCATTTTTTTAGTCCATTTTTTCGTTATTTTGAAGGTGGGTGATAACGTTTTAAAAAGCAAGTCAAACGAAATGAATCCGAATCTCGAGACTAACTTGAAAAGCTATCAAATTCAGTTATTTCATCCATTCAACTCTTCAATCGTTCAAATCAGATCAAAAGAACAGGAACTAAAAGATCAGTCAACAAGATAGTAATGTTTAAGGCCCTGTTTGTTTTAGATTAATGTTGAGTTGAGTTTTACTGTAGCAAATTTGTAACCGTCCCAAAAGAATGTTATAAAGAATTTAAAAAATTATGAAAAAATTATTTTACGAACTCTAAAAAGAGCTATTTAAAACCCCACAAAAATGACTACAAAATATTACACCATTTGACTTATACAAAAATAACAAACTTTCATTGAATTTAATTTAATTTAATCTGAAACAAACAAGGCCTAAGTCTCATATTTAGTTTATGCTAAGAGCATCCCCAGCACGCACGCTGTCAGCGCCGGCCGGCATCAGCGGGCGAGCGCGCACGCTGGGAATTCAAACGCCAGCAGACACATGAGCACAGGCGAACACGCCCGCGCTGTTAACGTTTGAAATACAGGTTGTTGATCGGGGGCCTCTTGGCCATGCTCTAAACATAATAATTTTCATGCAAAGCACTGCAATTAGTTAAGCCGCTAAATAGATAAACCTGTAGCTATATTGAGTCTTATCTTCTACAATGATGTTCCTAATTGAACACAGAAAGAGTTTCCAGCAGGGGTATTCCCCTTTCACGCTGTTTGTTTCTTGAGTTCGGCAACTGGCAGACATTACATGTTACGTTCAAGATGGTTGAAGAAGATGCTTTTAACATAATCACCTACCGAAATCCATCTGCATGAGAAGAAAAATGGTGCAAAGACCATTATCATCAACACTTCGGTAGGTGCATCAAGAAGTTGTCCCCTCTCTTTGCACCGATGGTAGCTACCTGCCCTGACCTAGGATTCCTCTGCACTATTGACAGTTGCATTGCATGTATCAATTTTGCTGATAACCATGATCCAATCCAACGAGTATTCACCTGCAAATCCCAACTATTACCCTGAAACTTTCTGTTCCCTGTAGTGGGCTGATATCTATCAGGTTTGTTATTGTTATAATGGAACCTTTGTGACATATACAGAGCTTCAGGGATTTGATAATCCTATCATAAAAAATTCGGACCAATAGGGCTGCAATCTCATTTTCAGCGATTTGAACAGCTATCCATTTCGATATGGCTAACCATGATCCAATCCAACGAGTATTCACCTGCAAATCCAACTATTGCCCTGAAACTTTCTGTTCCCTGTAGTGGGCTGATATCTATCAGGTTTGTTATTGTTATAATGGAACCTTTGTGACATATACAGAGCTTCAGGGATTTGATAATCCTATCATAAAAAATTCGGACCAATAGGGCTGCAACCTCATTTTCAGGGATTTGAACAGCTATCCATTTCGATATGGCCAATATTTTATTATCATAATTTTCAGATGATTTTTTTAATTTAAGAATTTTTTTCTGATTATCATAATTTATCGATGATTTTTGCATGATTTTTAAATTTAAATTCGAAATTTTACCAAACAAAAAACCTAGAAACTTTTAAATTTAAATTTAAAATTTTACCAAACAAAAAACTAGAAATATTAAGTCCATCGTGGCTCCGTCATACCCCAACTCGTGGGCTATGAGCAAGTCCAATGGTGACCCTATTCTTACCCTAAAAATTTTACTATTCACATATCTAAATTAACTATTCACGGCCCTAAATTTTGATCATGGCCACAATTTGTGACTATCAGTTGACATGCTCCATAAGATACTACTCAATGGAGGCCGTAGTCGGGCCAAGGGGTGACAATTGGGCTATATGGGTGGTTAATGAGATGAGCTATCTTATCTATACATATAATAATAAAGAGAATAGAGTTTTTTTCACTTTCTTCGTACGTTCGTCGTCCGCCAGTGTCTCCCAGCACTATCCGATCACAAACGCAAGGCTCCCTTGGCCGCCGCCCATGCCATCACCAATTTTGTGCCTTAGATCTTGTTGTCTTCCACCACATTGGCCTCGGCACCTCGCTGCCCTCCACCTACGATGGAAACCAAGTGTTCGAGGTAATGTCTTCATCCTCCACAACCATTTTTGACGTAAAGATCTCCTATGGAGTATGGATTTATTTATGTAGGCACTACATGTTTTGTCAGATATTTTACTTACCACCATCTTTCGTTACGGGATTGGAATAGTGTCTAAATCAGGATAACAAAAGATAAAGGGTGTCTCGATGACTGAGTTGTTCACCCTAGAACAAATTAAGAATTTATCAGCAGTCTAAGGCTATGGGTTGGTTAGGTATGTTTTCGTGACTTGGAAAAGACCTCCTGTAGTTTCAGTTTGTTTCTCCAAAAGTACCTTATCATTTTTATAGTAATACAGGAGAGGAGTTGAGGGGAAGCATTTTTCATATGACATGGTGTGTTTTTTGTGCTATTGTTATTCTCATTCAATTATGCAAACATCAAGAAGTCCAATGCATTGCTTTTTTCCTCTGTAGGTGAATTTTTTTCTGCCCCACTTCATCACTGCAGCTAGTAAATAAAGTACTAATTACTGCATGAACTTGCAAAATATTAATGGGCTATAGCTTGGCCAAATCCTAATTTGTAAGTCAGTTGAACTTGTGTCAGGCCAAATAAAATGTGTTCTCTTATATTCATGAGAGAAATGCTATCTTTTTTGTTCTTTTAGCGTTTTTACATTGAATCTTTTTATGCAGATACTCCTCTTATACATGGGGCAAAGGATTTGACAAGAACTGTGCTTCGCGATCATATAGAAGATCGGCTTTTCGAGCGGCTTAAGCATGAGAGACAGGAGAGGGCAAAGCAGAACAACAAAAGTATGTGGAATGGTGAAACAAAATCTTATTTTTGACTGTGGAATACTGGACTTTCTTTGTATGTTCCTCTCAACATGTGTTAAATAGGATATTCTTAATGTACCTCACTAGCATATATGATAAATTATGTTGCATGAAAGCATTTAACTGCCTTGACACCATACAAATAGTTGCAGCCTACTGTAATTATTTTTTGTTCCAGTATTTTAAAATTTAAACTTGAAAAATAAAAAACCTGGACCTTGGCGTTTAGCCTGTGACGAAGCCAGTATTGACCAAATATTGAACCGATACAATTCTCATGTTTTATTGAAAAACTAGTATGTTGTATGCAGTATGCACCATCCTTCTAATCATTGGACTTGGAAATATTAAGTCTACATTCGCATCTACATTTATATGTGTAATAAAAGCTATGATCAAATTGCTGCTTATGATTTAAACATGAATTTAGTTTTGTACCCTACGGTTAATCTGCTAGCCTCTTTGGTTATGCATTTTTACACGCTACGCATTACGCTTCTCATTGGTCAATGAATTATTACTATGTTATTTATTCTTTTGGCAGTTCGAAAAAGAAGTGGATCTGGCCGGACAACCTATGTTCCGCCTCCTTCGACGTCGCGACCCCAAGAAGATCATTTAGGATTCAAAGAACTAGTGATGGAGTCTGATATTCGTAGCTGAATGTAGGCATTAAAGGACTGGTGACATTCTACAATGACGGGAGACAATTTAGAAGCCCAGGAACTAAATTGCTGAAAGGAAGGAGCATGGGACAGAGTTTTAGGTGGTGCTACGCATGGGCCAGCCTACATACGTGGCGCAAAGAATTTTCTCCCCTCCCTCCACATCTCTAGCCACCCCCCCTCCCCCTCATCCCACGTGCTTAGGGGCTAGGAGCATGCGAGGATTTTTATTTCTCCCGTTGCAACACACGGGCCTATTTGCTATATATATAATCTAGTTTATAGCAAAAATTTGCCAATTCCAAAAAAAAAAACTGATTTGAAAAATAATGGGAACCTGATAATCGACAACTTGTGGCCAATAAAAGTATCTCTGAGCTGCTTTTCGATCTTGAGTAACTTTAGACGTGCTTTATGCCCTAATTTACATTTTAGTCATCTAGCCAATGACTTCACTCCACAGGCTTATTACACACATGGAGCAATATGAAAAAAGAAAATTGTCGACTACAAGGGCCCGACGACGTGGCCTTGAGGGTCGAACCATAGAAAATTGTAGAGGGGGTGAGTGACCCGCTGGAACCTTACAACTGAGTCCCGTCGCGAGATGGAGGGAAAATAAACGGAAACTGGACACTTGGACGGATATTTTAGACTGGTTTGGGCCCCTCGGGTCTAGGTAAAAACCCTACCCCAGTGTCCTTCTTGATGCGGCGACAACAGAGCGTTCTTACAAATGGATAGCTCGAGCGAGCACTATTCCTATGCTCTAGATCCTTGCTACCATTACAAAGTTTCGATCGATACGAACCGACTAAGTCTTGAGCTTGCTAATGCTTCTTCTTCCTACCGGTACCTGCGTCTATGCTGGTGTTATTTTTTGTTGTGTCCTCCTCTACTTAGACTGGTGCTAGCCTTTTTATACCCGCCTGTACAGAAGTTACTTCTTCACCTAATAACACTGCTCTTATGGTGGTCCGCTCCCTAGTTGAGTTAGTAGGTTACGGGATTGGAATAGTGTCTAAATCAGGATAACAAAAGATAAAGGGTGTCTCGATGACTGAGTTGTTCACCCTAGAACAAATTAAAGAACATATCAACAGTCTAAGGTTATGAGTTGGTCAGGTATGTTTTCGTGACTTGGAAATGACCTCCTGTAGTTTCAGTTTGTTTCTCCAAAAGTACCTGACCATTTTTATAGTAATACAGGAGAGCAGTTGAGGGAAAGCAATTTTCATATGACATGGTCTGTTTTTTGTGCTATTGTTATCCTCATTCAATTATGCAAACATCAAGAAGTCCAATGCATTGCTTTTTTTTTTTCCTGTAGGTGAATTTTTTTCCACCTCACTTCATCACTGCAGCCAGTAAATAAAGTACTAATTACTGCATGAACTTGCAAAATATTAATGGGCTATAGCTTGGCGAAATCCTAATTTGTAAGTCTGTTGAATTTGTGTCAGGCCAAATAAAATGTGTTCTCTTATATTCATGAGAGAAATGCTATCTTTTATTTCTTTTAGCGTTTTTACATCAAATCTTTTCATGCAGATACTCCTCTTATACACGGGGCAAAGGATTTGACAAGAACTGTGCTTTCGTGATCATATAGAAGATCGGCTTTTCGAGCGGCTTAAGCAGGAGAGACAGGAGAGGGCAAAGTAGAACAACAAAAGTATTGACGAGGTTAGTGGAATGGTAAAACAAAATCTTATTTTTGACTGTGGAATACTGGACTTTCTTTATATGTTCCTCTCAACATGTGTTAAATAGGATATTATTAATGTACCTCACTAGCATATATGATAAATTATGCTGCATAAAAGCATTTAACTGCCTTGACACCATACAAATAGTTGCAACCTACTGTAATTATTTTCTGTTTCAATATTTTAAAATTTAAACTTGAAAAATGAAAAACCTGGACCTTGGCGTTTAGCCTGTGACGAAGTTAACACTGACCAAATATTGAACCAATACAATTCTCATGTTTTATTGAAAAACCAGTATGTTGTATGTAGTATGCACCACCCTTCTAATCATTGGACTTGGAAATATTAAGCCTACATTCGCATCTACATTTATATGTGTAATAAAAGCTATGATCAAATTGTTGCTTATGATATAAACATGAATTCAGTTTTGTACCCTACGGTTAATCTTCTAGCCTCTTTGGTTATGCATTTTTACAAGCTACTCATTATGCTTCTGATTGGTCAATGAATTATTTCTCTTATTTATTCTTTTGGCAGTTCAAAACAGCAGTGGATCTGGTGGACAACCTGTGCTCCGCCTCCTTCGACATCGCGACCCAAGAAGATCATTTAGGATTCAAAAGAACTAGTGATGGAGTCTGGTATTCGTAGCCGGATGTAGGAATTAAAGGACCGGTGACATTCTACAAGGACTGGAGACTAGGTAGAAGCCCAGGAACTAAATTGCTGAAAGGAAGGGGCATGGGACAGAGTTTTAGGTGGTGCTAGGCGCAGAGAATTTTCTCCCCTCCCTCCACATCTCTAACCACCCTCCTCTCCCTCATCCCCCATGCTTAGGGGCTAGGAGCGTGCAAGGATTTTTATTTCTCCCGTTGCAACACACGGGTCTATTTGCTATATATATAATCTACTAGTTTATAGCAAAATTTTACCAATTTCCAAAAAAAATAACCGATTTAAAAAAAGGGAACCTGATAATTGACGACTTGCGGCCAATAAAAGTATCTCTGAGCTACTTTTCGATCTTGAGTAACTTTAGACGGTTTTATGCCTAATTTACATTTGAGTCATCTAGCCAATGACTTCACTCCACAGGCTTATTACACACATGAAGCAATATGAAAAGAAAATCGTCGAACCGTAGAAATTTGTAGAGGGGTGAGCGACCCAATGGAACCTTACAGCTGAGTCCCGTTGCGAGATCGAGGGAAAATAAACGGGAACTGGACACTTGGACGGATATTTTAAATTAGTTCGGGCCCCTCGGATCGAGGTAATAACCCTACCCCAGTGTCCTTCTTGATGCGGCGACAACAGGGCGTTCTTACAAAGGGATAGCTAGCTCAAGCGAGCGCTATTCCGATGTTCTAGATCCTGGCTACCTTTACAGAGTTTCGACCGATACGAACCGACTAAGTCTTGAGCTTGCTACTGCTTCTTCTTCCTGCCAGTGTCTGCGTCTGTGCTGGTGTTATTTTTGTTGTGTCCTCCTCTGCTTAGACCGGTGCTAGCCTTTTTATACCGGCCTATACGGAAAATACTTCTTCACATAATAACACTGCTCTCGTGGCGGTATGCTCCCTGGTTGAGTTAGTAGGCGGTATGGCGTACAGCTTGAGCTTACTCGCAATGAGGGGTAGATATACGTCCTGTCGGTCATTATTGCGCCTAATTTTGTATCACCGTGCCCGTACTTACTCCGTTGCCTGCTTGTATCTGTTCGCTTCTCCCGAGGCAGATGGTCCGTTCTTGGTTGTTGGGACGGACGGTCGAGGCTGTGGGCTCCACTAGAAGCCACCTCAGGGCTGTCCGTTGTGACACGCGTCCTCCACACACGACCCCAAGGTTGGAGGTGAGCTCTTCGCTGGTCACGTCTGACTCGATATCCTCAGTAGCAAAACATGCTTGGGTAGTACTTCCGTGCATGCTTGCTTGGGCTCTGATCCGAGCAGCTTCCTTACTCAGGCATATTTAACTTTGAGCATTTTTGCATGTAGCTCTAGGTCCCACTGTCTTGCGCAATTGAATCCTTGGGCAAGATTTGTTGTCCACTCATATCATGATATTGTTCGGTAGTCATCCTATCCTCGTCAAAATTACATACTGTATAGTGGAGCATCAAAACTACCAATTTCCTATGAACCGTTGGAACAAAAACTCGACTCAAACAACACAAATTTAGGACAATTGATATGTAACTTTAATCCATATTAATACATCATGTCCTAGAGGTAGCATTATCAAAACTAACCAACAAATGTTGAATAACTATACCCTTCGGCATTGGAGAATGATGCTTGAGGGTGTGTCACCACTACAAGAAACGCAAATAAGGACGGCGGCCAAAATATCTGTATCGGCGGTCAAAAAACCGACGATAATCTATGTCGGCGGCTCACAAAGAAGCCGCTGACATGCCTAGAAGCCGTCAAGCTGTGTCGTCGGCCAGAACATTCTCGTCGACACACGTGATACTGAGGTCTGCGCGCCTCCGAAATTTGAATATCTAGGCCCGCCTAAAAATTCTCTGCCGTCGGCCCAAACAAATGTTGTCGACAATGTCGCCTCCAGAATGACACCTTAACGATCCTAACGGAAGGCGCTCAGGTTGGTCCCGCAGGGCAGACAGTAGGATCTGTCTGTCATGCGGGACCTACCTGGAAGTTCATTAGAAAGGGCACGAGGGCTCTGCGTCGTCGGCGAAGCAAACACCACCGACACAGATGGCTCTATGTCGGCGGCCAAGCTAGCCAACCCAAAAAAAAAAGCAAGGGGCGCACGCTGGGCTCGAACCCACGACCTGGTGGGTGAGCCACTGACGCGCCGCATGCTGCTTGCCAAGTGGGAGAAATAGTTTTAGTCAATCATGTAAGGTGCACAACTATTTTATATGTTGTAAAAAGTCAGTGTCGGCGGTGATATGCAAGCCGTCGACATAGGTTCCTCTGTGTCGGTGGTCTTATGTAGGCCGTCAACATAGGAACCTCTGTGTCAGCAAACATACATCCCCCAATCCCGGCCGTCTCCTTCTCTCTCATGTCATTGCTATGGTCCTTATTTATTTTTATAGCATGCACAATATATTGTAGGGCATCCCTCGGTCTTCGATTGCCTGTAGTTGCTTCGTCGATGGAAGTTTCTTTTAATTGCCGACATGTTAATGTGAGTCATCTTTGTACCAGAACGTCAACATTTGAAAGTAACTTGTGTCAAAATTGAAACAAAGAACAATAAAACTCCCATGGAATGACTTGTGATGTGTTTTGAATGTCGTAAAACCTTAGAGTGCACCCAGTAAAGTATCGATCGGACCGCCGTGGGCCGTGAGAAGAGGCGGTGGTAGAAATGGGGGTGGTTGGTCTGTGTCGGCGGCTCTAGACCAGCCGACGACACAGAGTTGATACTCTCAGCGGTAGGGCCACATGGCCGCCAACACAGATGCACTTATGCCGGCGGATCGTTCCTCGCCGCCGACGGAAGCACCCCCAATCCTGGTGGCCCCTTTTCACGGGGCGAAGATTGGTCGATCACGTCATTCCTAAGGTACATGTATATTTGTATGGCTTGCACAATATATTATAGGAAATTCCTAGGTCTTCGATTGCCTTGCCCTGTATCATCGGTACAAATTTCTTTGAATCGTCGACGTGTTAATGAGTTAGCTTTATACCAGAACATTAATATTTGAAGGTAACTTGTGCCAAAAGTGAAACAAAGAACAATAAAACACCATGGAATGACTTCTGATGTGTTGTGAATGTCGTAAAACCTTAGAGTGCACCCAACAAAGTGTCCAACCGCTGCGGTCCACGAGAAGAGGCGGTAGACTTGGGGGCGGGGTGGTTAGTTTGTGTCAGCGGTAGAAGGGTAACTGCTGACAAAGATGCGATTGTGTCGGCGGTTACTCGATGTAGCCGCCGACAAAGGTGAATTATTGTCGATCTGTGTCGGTGGCACCAACTAGGCCGTCGATACAGGTGGCTTTGTTGGCGGCCCCTTGTAGGCCGCCGACAAAGGTATCTCCAACTGAATTGTGGACCTTGTTGTTTGCGGCGACCGTTACAGGGGTTGTGTCGGCCCACCTATTATAGGTCTAACTGTCGTTTCTATCCCTCTCACTCTATGTGATGGTTTCGGACACATTTTTAGCCTTATTGGTCAATTGTTTGTTTTGTAATGGTGTGAATGTGTATGGGATCGAAATTTTGGCGGGGAACACAAAATTACGTGTGGATATGGTGGGATAAATTATAAAATGTAATTCTGTAGGGAATTATGTTTTTCTGTAGGTTGAAATTGATATTTTCAATAAGTTTCCATGAATTTTGATTGCTGGAACACTACCTATGTTGTCGGCCATGACCATAGCCGACGACACAGGTTGTAGGTCTGTGTCGGCGGTTACAAGATAGCCGCCGACACAGATAAGAGGTCAGTGATGGCGGTCGCGTCAAAACTGACTACATAGGTCTGCCACGTGCCTTTCAGTGGTGGCTCTATGGGGCCCATCTGGCAAAGCGCAATCTTCGGATGCGTGCCGTCAAGGTGTGCCTTTGTCGGCGCTCATATAACCGACAATAAAGGCCTTCGCTTGGTGCCCCGCCTCTGGATGTTTTCTTGTCGGCGGTATATCCTGTGGCCACGGACAATGGTTGGTTGTGTCGTCGATGTACTGTCGTGTCATCGAGCCGCCGCCGACAGTGGGCTGTGTCGACGGTTGTTTAGCCGCCGACACAGATCCAGATTACTGTAGTAAACCATCCCATGTGGAAACTTTCTTCGTCGACCAGGTTAAGGGCATTCCTCCGCGAATGGTGTTTCCTTCGGAGGTCGTTCTCGCATTAGATATCTCATTGATATAATAAGGTGGCAGATCAACATCGAAGGCATAATAGAGATGGGGGAGCAATCCTTGGAGAGTCCTCCCACGAAGGATGCCAACTTAGTGTGGTGTTGAGAAGGGTGTTGAAGAACTTTTCTCCTTCGTAAGCCATGAAACGTGAAGATTACGCCTAGTAGTTAGGACAGCTATAATGGTCACGAGGAAATTATATTATGACCCTTATCCTCAGTGTAAAAGTAGGGGTATTTATGTAATTATAATTGCAATTTTGTCTTCTTGTACCTCTAGACCTTATAAATACATGGCTACGACAACACTATGGGGGTGTGGCATTGATTACTAAAAACCTAGTTCCTTGTGTCCCAACAAATTTATTGTCTGATTCACTCAATAACCCTAAGAAAGTTTCATGCTTCGCATTGTTTTGAAAAATGTGAGACTAAAATAGCCAACTTGAACCATCCATCTAATTCATCTCATTAAAATCACACTACCGAGAAAATTTTGCATATTCTTTTTACTATGAAAATTGAGTAAATTGCACTTACATGAAGTTTTGGTTTACTATGTACCGCGGGTCCAAGAGCAGTATGGAAAGATAATTTTCATGACCAAACTTCCACATCACCACATACATGGCCACAAACGATGACCTTTTTTAAACTTTGATAGTCCATATGGCATTTTTATTTTTCTTTTATCAGATTCTTATTTTAAAAATGGTGCCCACTTATCATCTCTTCATCCTTCTTCAAATGCATGAGAGCACACATTCCCCCTCATGCAGGCCTCTTAACAGGGATCTCCCTCCTTCTAGGGAGATGCACCTGAGAGTATCCCAAGTGGACCTGTATGGTACAGGGTACCGTCTACTAATCGGTATAGGGACGCCCTCCTGATAAGCTGGAATTTCTCGACTTCTTCCTCTAGGAAATCTCCATGCGCAAGGTAATGGATAAAGGGGGTCATCTAGCTTCCATCTTGCTTGAGGAAGGAAACATTGCCATTCGTTTCAAGTGCCTCTCCCACAGGTAGGGCTGGAACTTTAGCTTGAAGCTCACGACCTGCTCGAGCTCAGCTCGTGCTCGGCTTGTTTGAAAATGAGCACGACCCGAGCTCCATTTCAAGCTCGTGGCCATTAGCGAGCCGAGCCAAGCTAGAGGCTAGCTCGCTCGGGCTCGGCTCGTTTTGGCTCGTTTACATTCTAATTCTATTCATTCCATCTCTTAACCATTAGAAAATGATATATCCTATTGCCAAAAGGCACATAAAATAGCCCAAAACCCACATATAAGCTTCCAACTAGCCAAGTCGAGCCTAATTTTCAGCTCGGACACCCTGGCGAGCTCTACTCGGCTTAGTAACGAAGCGAGCCGAGTCGAGATGGAGGTTGGCTCGTTCGAACTCGGCTCGTTTCCACCCCTACCAACAAGGGTGATTGACGGCTTTTCAAGCTGTTGCACTAGTACTTCCGCGAGAAGGGGCTGATGCAAGGAGCTGAGCCTGGCAAGTTGGTCATCGTGGGTAATCGTTCTTTTGGGCGCATAGATGCTTTTGAAGTCCTAAAACCTCTTATCCAACCTCCTCACCTCTTGCAGGTATAGTTCCATGGTGGCGTCCAAGCATTGGAACTCTTTATTTACCTAGTTTACTACTAACTATGAAACCCCCTTCACGGTTAGGCGCTGGACGCCGAGGGAAGCGCTTACTCGAAGTCCGGCTAAGAGGCCCTCGTCCTCCACTGCATTATTCGTTGTGGGAAAGAGTAGTCTAACGGAGCACTGGAGTTTATCCCCCTCAGGTGATTCCAGCATATACCCAGCACCCGAGCATTTGAATGCTTGGGACCCATCGAAGTACATGACCCAATGTTCTAGGCCAGGCTGCGTAGCAAGTTGTGCAGGAGTTTTGGAATTAGTCCATTCCGCCATGAAATCAACCAAGGCCTGCGATTTTATGGCAGTTCAAGCAACAAAGTTGATGTTGAATCTGCTTAACTCCAGAGCCCACTTGGCTATTCTACCTGTGGCGTCTGGGTTTCTAAGAATCTCTCTTAGAGGAAATCCGGTGGGTACCGTAATTTTGTGGGCCACGAACTAATGGCTCAATTTTTTAGAAGCGACGAGCAACGCGTATAGAAGCTTATGGGCCTCGGGGTACCTTTCCTTTGGTCCTTGAAGCGCTTCACTCACAAAATACATCGGCCTTTAAGACCCGTCCCGCTCGGCCACAAGCACTGCACTTACTGCTTGCAAAGCCGCCGCGAGGTATAAGAGCAAGGGTTCTTGGTCCTTGGGAGAGTCCAGGACTGGTGGGCTGGAAAGGTAATTGTTGGTGATTTGTAAGCGGCCCACCCCAAGATGGGCCTTGGGCCGGATCCATACCGGCCTGCCGCGCATACAAGAAGCCTGAAAGGGCCACCCTTGGCCGTACCAGAAGGGACGTCTAGCCCGCTGGGGTCATCCCCGGGCTTGACCAAGTCAACCGTGCCTCCCTAGGTCCTAACCAGGAGCGTGGCGCACCTCCCGGGCTATCCTTAGCCTGGGAGAGGGCCCCGCAGGCAGTCCGTCTGTCCCTGGGGTAGGTGGTGACAGCTGTCATGCCCCACCACACTTTCCTCGGCCTTGACCGAGAGGACCGCACCTCCCCGGGGTTTCTGTAGCCCGGGGAGAGCCGTGCGGGCAGCTCGCCTTGTCGTTTGCCCCTTGGGCAGATGGCAACAGCTACCACGCTACGCGACGCCCGTAACAAGTGGCGCGGGGCTGGCTTGGTCCAATCAATGCTATATCGAGGATAAAGGAAAGGTGCTTTCTCCCTGTGCAGGTTGCTCCCCCGTGTAGGCACACCAAGACAAACACGTGTCCAGTACTAACCAGACCAGCTTCTCTTTGCAGGCCACAGACAGGACGGAGCCTGGAATGAGACAAGGGCGCCGCCACTAAAGATGGACAAAGCAGATATAGGCGCAGGGCCCGCCGTATCAGCTCCAGGTAGCTGGCCGTGCCTATAAAAGGAAATGCCTGCCCAACGTAGCAGGGACCCCGGACCTTCGATCCTGAACCTTAGCAACACCCGCATCCGAAGCTTCCTTAGCAGTAGCCGTAGTCCTTAGTCACTTCAGTGTCCTACATTTCTCTGTAAGCTCGGGACCGACGCCTTCTAGCCCGGTCTTGGCGTCCTTGTACTGTTTTCCACCATATAATCAACGAAGGCTGGAGTAGAGCTATTACTTGGTAGTGGGGGCTCGAACCAGGATAAAAATCACTTGTCTCCACGGTTTGTATTTCCTTCGCTTTCCTCTTTCTCCCCCTCTCAATCTCACCGTACAACGGATCTATACCCGGATCCCAAGTCGCACCAGGCGTAGTCCAGGAAGACCGCGCGGCCGGAGCCCCCGCGAGCTCGGCCGCTGCCCCGGGCTGCTGGGAAGAGTTGTCGTTGGGCCTCACTGCAACTAAAAATTTGTCCGCCGGTCCGTGGACCCGCTGCCCTCCGAAGCGCGTTTCCCAGACACCGACAGTAATTCTTCAGCACCCCCAAGGCTTGATCGGCCTCTGCGATCCATTCGAACCCATCATGTTTACGTACGGCCTTGAAAAAGGGCAACCCACGTTCCCCCAAACGGGGAATGAGCGACTAAGGGCTGCTAGTCTCCCAGCCAACGCTTGCACCCCTTTTACGTTGGTGGGAGCTTGAAGTTTCTTGATTGCCTAGATGTTGACCGGGTTTGGGCTAATTCCTGCGGCCTGTAAGATCAAGTTTTGGTATTGATGACAACAGGGACTTCAAGATTAAGCCTCTTGTGTTTCATAGTTTTTTCTCTTATACTCTTTGCGTGAGTCTTCGTTCCTGCTCAAGCCTGCTACATCTACGTCAAGCATCAAGCTACAAGATCACGACAAGACAAGACAAGATCACGACAAGACATGACAAGATCACGACAAGACAAGACAAAACAAGACAAGATCACGACAAGACATGACAAGATCACGACAAGACAAGACAAGATCACGACAAGACAAGACAAGACAAGACAAGACAAGACAAGACAAGACAAGACAAGACAAGACAAGACAAGACAAGACAAGACAAGACAAGACAAGACAAGACAAGACAAGACAAGACAAGACAAGACAAGACAAGACAAGACAAGACAAGACAAGACAAGACAAGACAAGACAAGACAAGACAAGACAAGACAAGACAAGACAAGACAAGACAAGACAAGACAAGACAAGACAAGACAAGACAAGACAAGACAAGACAAGACAAGACAAGACAAGACAAGACAAGACAAGACAAGAC
>SPJY01014963.1:1627312-1731702 GCA_005191435.1 Raddia distichophylla
TTTACCAAATTCAAAAAAGGAAAAAAAATAAAAAAAGCCCATTCCCCCCCCCCCCCCCCCTCTCGGCCTTAGGTCCCTTCACGGCCCATATGACGTATCGAAGTGGCATCCTTGTTCGTGCCCCAAAAGTGCTCTTTTCGGGATTTAACTTTATCCTATGCCTTCGTAGGTTATCGAAGGTTTCTTGAAGGTCTGCTAGGTGAATCTCGTCCTCCTTGCTTTTGACGATTATATCATCAATATAAACCTCCAAGTCTGTCCCAATTTGATTGGGCAATGATTTCTGCATTCGATGCTGGTATGTAGTGCCGGCGTTTTTTAGACCGAAGGCCATGGTCGTATAGGAAAAGGTCCCAAATGTGGTTGTGAATGCAGTTTTCTCCTCATCTTCCTGGGAGGAACGAATCTTATGATATCCGGAGTATGCATCCTGGAAGCTCATCAGCTTGGATTCCGCGGTGGCGTCTACCAATTAGTCGATGCCGGGAAGGGGGAAATTGTCAGTACACTAGGCATATCGGATGGTTCCTATTTTGGATCTAACGAACATCCTGCATAGGTTACAACGGAGTGCTCGCCCGGGACTACCGCCACCTATTGGTTGCCTCTTTAGGCTGCACTGTCATCTTGGGACGCGTTGCTTTTCCTGGTTGCTCAGGGCTGCGCTGAGGTAGTTTCTCGACCAAGGAGAGTGCCTTTTGTCGCATGTCAGGGCAGTCTTGTGATTGCCCCTTATCGTGATCATGCCTCTTGGCCCCGGAATTTTGAGGCAATGATATGCGTGATGTGTGGCCGCCATAAATTTGGATTGGGCAGGCTTTCCTAGGATGGCATTGTAAGCCATCTCAATATCAACTACTTAGAAAGTGATCATTTCTTTCAGGAAGTTGCTCAGACCTCCAAACATCATGGTCAAAACGATCTGCCCAAGTGGTGTGACTGAGGAGCCAGGGCGATGCCATGGATTGGGACCGCCACAGGCTTTATTCTGGAGCGAGGGACTAGCATCTCGTCCAATGCTTTTGCCGCGATGAGATCAAGGGAGCTCCCGCCATCTATTAGGACTATCCTGACTATTGTCTTGCTGATAGTTGGAGCTAGGACCAATGGTAGCTTCTGGGGCTTGGTAGCTCATGACGGCAAGTCCTCCTTGGTGAAGGAGATCGCGACTCCTGCCCACTGAAAAGGCTCACTCGATGATGCCTCCCTGTCGATGGGACGGACTTCTCGGGCCACCGATTTTAGGTCGTAGCAGGAGGTATAAGCGAAGGATCCTCTGAAGAAGACTACCACATGGCGGTTTACCTCCGGGTATAACTACTCGAGGGGGGCTCGCGCTTCCTCTCGCTGTTGCTCTGTCGACCATGGCCTTGCTCAAGTAGTGGAGTCTTTCATTTGTAAAATTCCTCCAGGCGTTTGGCTCACACCCTACAGTTGCGGAGGTCATGGCCAAATACCTGGTGGAGTTTGCAGTACCTTCGGTTTGCCGGGGGAGGGGGATTCGTTGGATGTTCTTTGTGGAGACCCATGTGGAGGGGGTACCACGGTTTGATGATAAATATATGTGACAAGATGCAATTTGAAGTGTTTTGAAGAATTTTTAAATGGTGCATTTGTGGAAATTGTTGTGGAATTAAAACCAGACCATTGTGCTGAGCTTGGTCTAGGTAATAGGTTTGAATGGACATGGTCCGGTGAAATTTGTTAAGCTGACACGTGGTGTGTTAGGGCTTGCTAATTGTGGTGTCACGAATGGATTATGATGTTGATAACTCTATGATGGACTAACCTTGCAGGAGAGGTAAGGTGTGTTGGTTTCAAGTGTGCTAACCTTAGTGATGCAGGTATTGATGGGTATGTGTGGCTGACGATTCACGGGGACAGCAGGAGGCTGGTGCGTTCGGAGGCGTGCAGGCGACCGGATTCAATGATCCGGCGGTCACATGAGGTGGTGTTCTCGAGAAGCTTCGACCATAGCTAGGGATACGAGGCAGCTGGAGGCTATGGCGTCATTTACTTGGTGGCGAAGTTGATCTGTCTGGTGGGCCCAGGCGTGGGCTGATAACCAAGGAAGCTGCAAAGATATTTCCAAAAGGAATATGTGGAGAATATTGCCTCTCGGGATTCTATCTTTTAGTGTGTAAGTTGTACACCACTCATCCTCAAATGAAGGGTGGAGATGGGCTCTAGGGTTTAGGGCATCTCACCCTTGGGATATAAATAGACGGGGAGGGGAGCACCTCCTCCTCATTGCCTTAGAGTTGAAAATTTCAGAAATAGAGAGGATGAGTTGGGTGTGTTTTGGGTGGTACTTAGAGTGCTTATGGCCACAAGGAGTGTGGCTTGTAATCCCGCAACTTCTATGCAATAATATCCTTCTTCTCCATGAACATCTTGTGTTGATTTTCTTCTAGTTATTCTTGCTCTAATTTTCCTTTTTGGAGTAATTGTTTGGAGATGAATCTTAGCGATTTATTGCTGGTTTTTGGTGGTCTATGATGCTTTGAGGTTGCTAGTATGATTTGTCACACTCTTTGCAACCATATGAGAGGCTAGAGATCAAGTTTTTGATTTGTTGCAAATCTGTACAGAAACTTTCCTTCGCGCAGCAATCAACAAAAGATGCGTGACTCATATACCCATCTGTGGTAAAAATTTGAAGTCCACTTGTTTCCCCATTTGGGAGCTATGGCGTGAATACCGAGCCCCAAACTTGCGGTCTTGAGTTCCTGACAGTTCTTGGTGTACGATTTTTTTATTTTCTGTAGATGGACTTTCATCGTGAAAGTTGGAGGAGACCATCAAGACTCACCCTCATGGATGTAGAAAAAATGTGAAAATTTATGATGCCTTCCAACAATAGCAACCACTATCTTCTTGCAAGACAAATTTCTAGGAATTTGCCTTTTACTATTGGGGAAGTGGCTTTGGTGTTTTGGCCTAATCACTTTCTCAAAAGCAAGGTTTGAATTGATTCTTCTTTGTTTGGACACTTGACAACGAAGATTGTGATTACAAATCCCAATATTTCATGGTTGTCATACACCCAAGTGAAGAATACACATAGTTGTCAAGTTGTTCTGGTTTTTGCTGGAACCGTTGGAAAAATTTTGTGCTGTCTATTCGCCCCCTCTATCTGCCTCGCTTGGTTCTTCATTCTTCCTCCCTTCAATGCTTCCCATCCTGGCGAGGAAAATGTGAGCATCTCTGCTTCATCCCCTTCGATGCCGCGTCACGTTATTGGAGCACGGCGACCACCATAGGAGGCCAGTTCTACTTCTTGTTGTTGGGTCTCTCACTGGATCGCGGCTTAGAGGAGCTTGCTCAGCGTTGCGACATGGAACTTGGGCACTTGTGCCGTAGCTCCTCCTCGGCATTTACATATCACTCCACCGCCTGCAGGAGCTCGGCGGCGGTGCAACCCTCCAAGATTTCCAAATCCTGGATGAATCGTTCGTTCATCACCCCCTTCCGTGAAAGCCTCAACAATGGCTTCGTCGGAGATGTTCGACATAGTATTTCAGACCTTCAGGATCTGTCGGACGTAGTGACGGAGGCTTTCTCCTTCTTGCTGAATCACTCATTTAAGGTCGTGAGGGTGACCCAGAGGCGAGCAATTCCCTTTGAAGCTGGAGTGGAGTGCATCACAGAGCTCAGCCCAGCTATGTATAGATGCTTCCTTCTAGTTAAAGAGCCAGGAGTTCGCTGACCCTTCAAGAACAGTGCGTAAGTACCGCACCATGACGTCTTCGTTGCAGCCGACCACGGAGATTACGGTGCCGTAGACTGAAAAAAAAAATTGAGGGTTCTGAGTCTCGTTAAAACAATCCACATGACCAGGCTTAAACTTCGCTGGTCATGGTGCTCCGTGAAGAGCACAAGAAAAGGCGGGATAACCATGAACCACGGAGACGCTGCTACTTGGGCTGAGAATCCTATCATCTAGGGGGCCCAAGCGGGCAAAGATACCCCCATGACGTCGCTCGAGCGTCCTAGCCGACATGCGCGTGTCGTCACCTCTGGATGACCATATCGAATTGCGTCCCGCCTTGGCGTTGCTTGCTCGGGTCATCTTGTGCGGAGCTCGTTGGACCCTTGGCCTGCACCCGTCGACCAGGACGTGGATCGTCCTGAACTTGTGGTTGGTCGTGCGCCCTAGGTCCTGAAGGTTGACCACGGTCAACATGCCTCCCCCGGGAATCGCTCTGGGTCTGGGCGAGATTGTTTGTGAGCTCCTCCAGGTCTTTTGCAATTACAACTCCCACCTAAGGTCGTGAGGCAAAGTCCAGGTTGTTGCGGAGATTCCGCATGACCGTGGCCAGTGCTCTATGGCGCCTCTGCCCCAAGGTCGTGGGCTCCTGAGGTGGCGGCGTCTTTGCTGGCGGAAGAGCTCACGCAGCTGGATGGGTGCTTGGACCTGTTTGGTCGCCGTCTCCAGGATGATCAGAGCTCCTCCTGCATTGGGTACATGGCAGGTTGGGTTTCCCATGGGGGAATCTCCAGCCGCTTTATTGATGCTTCGTCCTCCTTGGATGAGTGAGGGTGTCATAGCAGTGTCGTCGATGGAGAGGTCGGCATTGCGGATGTCAGGGGTCTCGATGTGTTGGGACTTGGGACCCCTCCAGCATCGACGGTCCCTCCTTCCGGAAACATCCAGGCACGGAAAGATTCGGAGGAAGAACTCCACGAATCGTTGTTTCCTCTAGGAGTCGTCGCTGGTTTAGGCTCCATGGGCGGCTTCTCCCGAGCACTCCATGGGCCAAGCCTAGCTAGAGCCTAACAAGTAATCACCAAGGTCATCGAGGACTCCAGGGCCTGACGATGTGGCCCGAGGGTCAGACCACAGAAATTCGTAGAGTGGGTGAGCGACCCGCTGGAACCTTATAGGCAAAGCCCCTTGCGAGAAGGAGGGAAAATAAATGGGAACTGGACAGTTGGACGATATTTTAGACTTGTTCGGGCTCCTCGGATCGAGGTAATAACCCTACTCCAGTGTCCTTGATGCGGCGACAACATGGTGTTTTTACAAAGGGATAGCTCGAGCTACCCCTAGTGGAAACTTTCTTCGTCGACCAGGTGAAGGGCATTCCTCCGCGAATGGTGTTTCATTCGGAGGTCGTTCTTGCATTAAATATCTTTACTCATTGATATAATAAGGTGGTAGATCAAGCTCGAAGGCATAATAGAGATGGGGGAGCAATCCCTGGAGAGTCCTCCCACAAAGAATGCCAACTTAGTGTGGAGTTGAGAAGGGTGTTGAAGAGCTTCACTCCTTTGTAAGCCATGAAACGTGAAGATTACGCCTAGTAGTTAGGACAGTTATAATGGTCACGAGAAAATTATATTATGACCCTTGTCCCCATTGCAAAAGTAGGGGTATTTATGTAATTATACTTCTAATTTTGTCTTCTTGGACCTCCAGACCTTACTAATACAAGGCTGCGACAGCCCTATGGGGTTGTGGCACTGATTACCAAAAACTTAGTTCCCTCTTGTCAACAAATTTATTGTCTGATTCACTCAATAACCACAAGAAAGTTTCATGCTTTGCATTGTTTTGAAAAATCTGAGACTAAAATAGCCAATTTGAACCATCCGTCTGATTCATCTCATTAAAATCACACTACCCACAAACTTTACATATATCTTTTTACTATGAAAATTGTGTAAATAGCACTTACATGAAGTTTTGGTTTACTATTGTACCGCAGGTCCAAGAGTAGTATGGAAAGACAATTTTCTTTACCAAACTGTCACATCACCACATACATGGCCACAAATGATGACCTTTTTGAAACTTTGATAGTCTACGTGGAATTTTTATTTTTCTTTCGTCTCCTCCTCTCTCTTCCCTCACCCATCTTCCTCCCCACGCCTCTCTATCTGCTCCTTCACTCACCTTGTTGGCGACACCTTGTGCATGGTTGATGCCCAACGCCGCCTTCAGATGACAACGAGGACAATGAGCCTAGCCATGGCCATAGATCGACGGGGAGTGAGGAGAGAGAGAGAGAGAGAGAGAGAGAGAGGAATAGAGAAAAGAGGTGACACGTGTGTGAGATGGTGATATCATGGTGACTCATAGTGCCATGTCATAGAAACCACCTGTTGCAAACCATTTTAGACCTAATTGAAACAAAAACCAACTTTGTGTATAGAAATGCCCAATTTCGGGCACTATGTCTATAAGAGAGAACTCGTGCCTACTTCATATACCTGCGGTGTAATTTACTTCATGATAATGGTCTAGTTCTGCAGTCTTGACGCTGATTTTGAAAGATGTAAAACAAATAGTGAATTTTTTAAAAAAAATATGACATTTGTGGGTAGTAAAATTTTAAATGCATAAACAAGATAGATGGTTCAAATCAGCCATTTTGATTTTAGATTCTATTCAAACACAACATGTAGCACGGATCCGTGCTTTGCGATGCTCTCTCTCTATATATATTCATTTATTTATATATGTTCCCATATATAAATCCCTTACAAGGAACATCAAACCTACATATGATTCAAGTATAAATTTTTGTGGAACATTACATTTGCTCATTTAAACCAACAAGAAAGAGAACACACACATATCACATCTTTAGCAAAACCGAGCTCTCATTTCCCAACCAGGGAGTACTTGTGCCTGTTGTTCCGAAGAGCGCAGCAACCGAGGGCGTAGACGATGATAAGGAGCACGATGAACCCTGCGTTGATGAATGCACTCTTCTTCCAGCTGTTCTTGAGGTTACCCAGGACTCCAGCCTTGCAGGATTGGCAGCCGAAGCAGAGCTCAGATTGATCGTTCGACCACGAGTCGCAGTCGGGATCCGAGGAGTTGCTGGAGCCCGGGGGTTTGATCCAGTAGGTCTCGTTCAAATATGTGAAGTTGCATGAAGTTGGGGGCTTGCAGCATCCAGACTGCAAACACAATTACACAAAGATGCGCAATTTCAGTGTGCAATGAAATTTGTTGTCAAATCTTTTTTATTAGTTCCATAAATATATAATGTGTTCACACCTTATTAAAGAAGTACGCCATGTGATGTTTGAACACAAATCAGATTATTCTTTCAGCAAATGCATGTTCAGGACTGATTCAAACGGTCTAGTGCTAAATACTGTTTTTAGCAATATAGTCTTAGATAGTTAACTAAAAGCAACTTGCATCTATTTTATGATTGTATATATGAAGACTCAGATTTCGAGCTATAGACGCATGCTCTAGCAAGTGCACGCGTAAGACCAAATCAATGCGTGCATAAGTAGTTGATTCATTGTTACCATCACAATCTTACATCAAACTGCATTAGTTTATTGCAATTGCTGATTCTGAACAAGTACTGTGACGTGGACGGATAGTGTGGCCTCGTCTATTCTCAGTATTCTAGCCCATGCACATATGAGTATATGACTTCGACCAATCCCTGTTGGTTGCTAAATGCCATACTGAATGACGCAATAAAAAGATGTTTTGCTTGGTCAGTATAATCTGAACAAGTTATCACAGAACGCTATGTATGTGTTGGAGTAAAATAGTATATCTATCGTTATAAACGTTATGTACAGGGTCAACCATGCACTTGGAAAGAAACATAATGTGAATGCTGATTAGTGATTATATTTAATTCGGATTTGTGTGTACATATATATAACTAGTATTTTTCAACGTGAGCTTTCCTTTTCGACTAAACTGATACCAATTCATCCTGTGATGAAGGATTAGTGCAACAGTTTTATAGTACAATAAGATATGCTGGATTGAGATTTCTGAAGAAGGAACAACATCAGCGAGAGATCATGGAATGATTTAATAGCAGCAAAATTTTTCAACTGGGTAAAATGTCTGTAGTAGTTAGAAGTGAGATCATTAGGACTGCAAGATAGATGGCAGTTGTATCAGTATACTGATATTGTGAACAACACGGTTGCTTTCCAACCTGATGTAAAATAGCAAAATATTAAAAGAGTTAACTTGAGCCATCATCCAATGGATCACTTGAAGGGATCAGTTCAACAAAGCAAAATTGTGATAAATATCTGTTAGAGGAAGCATTGCAGATGAAGTGGCTCTAATGATAGCTTTCGAATGGATGCATGCACATGGAAGTAGTAATAAGCGTATGTAACTGAAGAGCTTGTCCATTGACAAGGCGTGATATAAGCAATGGAAAACTGCACAAGGTTAGATAGAGCAACCAAATTTGCTTTGATCGGTGCAGTGGATACATGAACAAACTTTTTTTTTTGACGTAAACAATAATTTAACTTCAAAGCTGACTTGCATCTAGATAAGATATTTTATTAGGACACAGATGCAAGCAAGTCTGAGATAAGTGCAATCAATATCTTGAATCTTTAGCTATGAATATGTTTTAAAATCTTTATATTGAATTCATAAAAACATATGTGGTACTTTCATAATATTATAATTTTACTGAATTTTGTAAAAAAGTTAAATAGTGATTAATGGTCAAAGTTGTAATTTGCAGAAAATGACATGTATTTGCGATATGCGATCTGTTAGGTATTGTGTCGAATATGTGTACGAATAGGTTACATGGACTCTGTGTTGTAATAGGCAGCATTGGTTAGTTTTAAAGTCGAACTCTATTCAAGCCTCTACTATAAAAAGGGAGGCAGCCCTGGTGTAACAAAGTGAACGACTTCATAATAGTAGCATAGGCAAGAGGAGGTCAGCGGCCGGCATATGGTCATGGCCTGATTAGCCGGTGTACTGCTGTATTATATATAGATTGGGGAGGAGCGCCTACAATCAGAGCTCCGCAGATATAAGCGAAAGCTGAACTGCGTTATCAAACATCGTGTCTCCTGGTATCGTTCGTGATCTTGTATCGACGTATATTCCTAACATGATCGGACGGAGGCAGTAGACTATGAGCATTATTAGTTACTTGATCGTGTGAACAGTAACGACACTGCTACAAGTGTGCAGCTCCATCAGTGCCATGCAGATTTACATGAACAATTTGCGTGAATTATAAGGCCAATACCGAAGGGAAGGAGTCAGTAGTCAGTAACACTTGATTAGATTATCAAAGGTAGGTCACCTGCGCCGGTGAGAGATTGGCGTTGACGAACTGGTCGAGCGTCTGGTTGCTCTGCAAGCTCAGGCACACGTTGGCCTCGGCGAGGCAGCTCCTGATCTTGGCCCAGTTGCCGCCGTCCTCCACGCGGCGGCGCAGCCAGCCGGAGTAGTCGCCGAGGCGGTACTCCCTGAACCCTCGCCCTGACACGGCCTGCCCGGCGCCGGCGCTGGTGACGGCGAGCGCGAAGGCGGCGAAGCAGAGCGCGGCGAGGATGAGGAGCCCCGTGAGGCAGAGGTAGAGCCAGAGGAGCGCGGAGGCCCTGCAGCAGGCGCCGGCGAGCCCGGCGATGGACACCGCCGCGATGGCGGCGCCGAGGGCGAGCAGCGGCGCCCGCGCGAAGCGCTCGCAGTCAGTGGCGGCGCCGCCGCGGCGTGGGGCGCCGGCGTAGATGCCCGCCGCGAGGACGGCCGCGCCGAGGAGGAGGGTGGCCACGTTGAAGGCCGCGAAGACGGCGTTGCTGCAGCGCGGCGCCATTGGCGGCGGTGGTGGTGGAAGACTGTCCGTGGAATGACGTGGGGGTATAACCGTATAAGGTGGATAGGAGTAGTTATTATAGCGGGAGATGAAGGGGAAAGAGTTCGATCGAGCAACTTCTGCACATACGCAGTGGGCTAGTGTGTCACTCTCACATACTCTTTTGTTAATTTGTTTCTTCATGTAAAAAAAGTAAAAAATAAAACAAATCATAAATATTCTCTAATGCATATCCATTTTCACATATATATTTAAGATTGATATACAACATTTGTACATTTAGGTTATCCTTTAAAAACCGTTTGTAAAAATGAATATTGGTCATATCGATTCGAATAAAATAAGTATGGGACCTGACATTGATTAGAGAATATTTTTGATTTTTTATTATTTTGAATTCCAACGAATAGCGCAGGCATCGGATGGAAGCAGGTCCGACGGACGGCCCCGCGTCCCTCACGGAAAAGGGATGCAAACGGTGAGCCATGATCAATGATCTATTCATGAGATACTACCTAGTGTAACGGAAACTCTTCACTCGTAGCTGCATATCCACCTCTTACTTCTCCTCTCCTCTCCTATATCACAACAACGGTGACGAGTGTGGGGGGATCTAACAGCCATCCCACTCCCTCAGGTAGGGGTGAAACACGGATCGGATACAGATTAGAAATCACTCGTATTGTATCTTATTCATATAGTTTTGTCGGATACGGTTCGGACATGGATAGTACCGAATACAGTTTTGTCGGATACGGTTCGGACACGGATAGTACCGAATACAGATACGGATACGAATAATACAAAATCAGATATTATTTGTATCCGTACTATATCCGCCTATTGGATTTGGATATTTCACATTATCCAAATGACTATCCGAGTTGGTTCGGACAATCCGATGGTCAAAAATTATTCGTACCATTTTCATCCCTACCCTCATGTCTCTAAAACCTACCGAATGGATTGCAGAACATAGATAAACATTTATGCAATCAAAGAAAAAACAAAAAAACATAATATAAACACATAATAGAGGGATGAGCTTCAACTTCATTGTTTATAAATGATAACGCAATGAGTTTTCACTTTTATTTATACTACTGCAGCGCTTAGTGTTGGACGGCCAAATTACGACTCATGGTTTTATAGGGAGAACAATGCCCATAATTTTTGGAGCAACAGAAAGCCACCATCTCTCTGCTTCAAGTGAGAACAAATTCTGAAGAATCTGCTTTTGCTTCTCTTAAAGTGGCTTTGATCATTCGGCTTGGTATTCTTTCCTAAAGCAATATTTGAATTGATTTCTCTCTTTTGTACACTTGACAATCATGATTGTGAATGAAAAATTCTCACATATTACATTACTCTTAGTCATACATGCTATGAGTACACATAATTATCAAGTTTTTCGTGTTTTGCCAAAAAACGGTAGCATCGAAAATTTGTGGCGTCTATTCACCCCCCTCTAGCTGCCTAGCTCGGGTCTTCAACTAGTATCTGAACATTTGATTTGGTGCTTCTTTGCAAATCTTGACCGATTTTGAAGTCGATCCTTATTGCTATTTGTGCTATGGTGGACAAGTATTCCACCAAACCCCCGTGTTCTCCGGAGCCGATTTTTTCTATTGGAATGTTGGGATGGAGACATATGTGATGGCTTAAAGCTACAATGTTTAGTTTAAGATCAAGTATCCATATGAGTTTCCCAAGGAGGTGATGGTCGCGAATCAAGCCGATGTGGAGCTTAATGCAAAAGCTTAAAATTTTCTGATTCAAAGCCTTAGCCGAGGGGAGTACGAGCTGGTGTCGGACATACCACAGACCACAAAATCTGAATGACCCTCCAAGCTTACCATGAGGGGAAGGCTTAGGTTAAGGTGGTGAGACAAGACGAACATAAAAGAGAGTACAATCGATTTACTCAGAAGCCGGGTGAAACGCTTGACTCATGTTTCTCCCGCTTCACCAAGATTCTTGCCGATCTCCGTTCGGCTGAAGTCAAATATACTGGTTCGGATATCGCTAGGCACTTTTTCTCTGCTTTGGATCTTAAAGTTTAGGATGTGAAGGTGACTGCAATCCGACAAGCAGCCGATCTCTTGACGCTGACTTTAGAAGCGCCCTATGCTAGTCTCAAGACGCACGAACTCGAACATCTCCCGAAAAAGCCTAGTTCCTTATCCACAACCTTGATAGCTAACCTCTCTTGTCGTGTTTCTTCCGATGTTGCTGGTTTCTCCTCTGCCCTCTGTGAACTTTCCAATGATCAGATGGACAAGATTCGTAAGTAGCAGCTTGCCTTGTTGGCCAGGAAATTCTCATATGTTTATAGGCGAGTGATCGATCAGAGAGAGGCATCATGTGGTGCTTCGGTTGTCATGATATCAACCACATTAAGCGTGATTGTCCCAAGTCCGGAGAAGAGGAGCGGAATGACTATTTCGCGCCAGCACAGAACGCCTACGTCAACAAGAACTGCAACATCAAGGCTGGTGGTGGAGGTGACAAGAAGAAGCCACCTATTCAGTTGATAAAGGGACGACGCATGGTCGAGAAGGTGCTGACCACTCTGAAAGAAGCCATCATCTCCGACAAGGAGGTTGAACACTTGGATGATGGTGAGGATGAGCCGCCGGAGAACGCGATTACACCGGCATGTGCTTCATGGCACACGGCGACAATGACTTAGACATCTATCACACCGACAACAATGAGGTAACTCATTAACAAGGTCCCTCTTATTCTGAACTCTCTTGTAAGCATTAGTTAAATTTCTTGACAAGTACACTAGGGTTTTGGCCAAGAAAAATGTCCTTGAAGTTCAACTAAAAAATGTTAAACCTGCTGCTTGCTCTGATTGTGGGAAACTCATTCTAGAATTAGATGAATTGAAAATGCATTTTAAGAATGTCACTATCCAACTAGAGAATAAAAAATGTAAGATTATTCCCGAGCCTGTTGACTCTGATGGTTGGTTAGAGTTTTATAGGGTCATGATTGATTTTAATGAATTAAGGACAACTCATGATAGGGTGCTTGATTTGAGTGAAAAACTTGAGGAAGTTAATGTTTAACTTGTGGCAGAACTAAATGATATTAGTAAAAATTTGTTCCTTCTCACTTCTGATATAGAGTCTGTCTACTTAATGAACCCGCATGCTTTGTCCTGGTCCCTCTGCACACTCATCTAAGGACCTAGTCAGTCCAGTAGCGATCATGCTTCACCTAAGAACCTAGTCAACTTAGATGAGAGTTGTAGCTTCCACTCAGTTGATTCTACATGCTGTGATTGCACACTGTTGAAGCTTGAGAATTTGAACTTGCAAGCTAAGATTTCTGAGGTTAATGATACTGTTCTTGATGCTTGTGTGTGATCGATGTCTTGAGCTTGATGGAGAGATGGGTAGGATCTACCAGGACATGAGTGATAGATTTGAGGATAGGTTCACCCAAGTCCAAAATGCTGAGTGTCTTTCCTATCAGGCTCTCAAGAGGTAAGTTAGGATCCTAGGTGAGAAGTGTCGCAAACCCTTGGAAAAAAGTGCAACTGATTGCAAGGAATCTTTGGACTCTTTCTCTTATTGCGGGATTTGTCCCCAAATTCAACAGGAGTGCGAGTACCTCATGAGCACTCTTGAGAAGTTTCTTAGGGGCAAACGAAAGATGAACTTGATATTTGACAAAAGCAAGATGCCAAGGGGTTGAAGTCTAGGTTACAATTGGTTAGAGCACATCAAGAGACACTGTGGATAACATAGACCCCGGGTACCCACACGGCGGGCCTAAAAGACCACCCGACAGGGGATGGACCAAGTCGGGTGGATGAGAACGGGCACCACTCGGATTCTAGAAGACTTGCTCGG
The DNA here is from genome assembly GCA_005191435.1 of Raddia distichophylla. NCBI lineage: Eukaryota > Viridiplantae > Streptophyta > Magnoliopsida > Poales > Poaceae > Raddia > Raddia distichophylla. The sequence continues at coordinate 1,640,754 of SPJY01014963.1, forward strand.
CAAGGACATACATAAAGATTGAAGTCTATCCCTAGTAGGGAAGATACATTTGTAATCCCGGATAACTACGTATCTGGCTAGAGGATAGAGAAAGGAATCCTACCTCGTAACCGACCAGGACTCCTCCTTGTAACCCCACCCCCACTATATAAAGGGGGGTAGGGGGCCATAGTTCGGCATCCAATCCAATACCCTCGCCTCATAACACAACTTGAGGCCGAGAGCACAACATATAAGAGATCTCCCGATCATCTTGTACACATATACCTCATATAATCCCAAAGAATAGGACTAGGGTATTACCTCCACCGTGAGGGCCTGAACCTGTATAAAAAAGACCTCCTGTCTTGTGCTACCATCGAGTTTGGATCTTGTGCATCGCCCCATATATAATCATTGCCGACGATAACCTTCGGTTAGCTACCCGTCAACAGACACCCACCTAGAGTCCTTGGAAGGGATTAGAACGGGCAGACAGTTGTTCTTAGTGACAGTGTTCCTGAGACTACTGTTTTTAGGTCCGCAGGGATAGTTAGGGAAAGTCCTACCACACAGTCTGTTCAATATCAGAAGAAAGCTTCACAAAGTCCACCTACGAAGAGTGTTCCTCTTACCACTCCTACCCCTGCAAATGGCAGAGGAGTAGTTTGCACCTTCTGCTATAGGATAGGACACACTGAGCAAAACTGTTTCCGTCGTGCTAAGAAAGCACGTGAGGAGCGCAGAAAACAGGCTAGAATTTAAGGACCTCCTAAGAAACCTGCACCTAGGTTCGTTACTCCTCGGGCTGGACCGGTGGTTAGACGGCCAGGACATGGAGCACAGCCTTCTGTTGTCCAACCTATTGCCGGTGTGGGGCGTGAGCAGCGTCGTGTTTAGGACGTACCTCCTGTAGGTTACAGAGGTGAGTGTCCGCGACGTGAGGTGCCAACTCCATGGTGGAGAAATTGTAAGAATGGTAAGAAGTGTGAATAGGATGCACCCGCCTCAGATCAACGACAGGTTGCTCCTAATCCAGCGTCAGGATGTTTCCCTGCTAGAAGGTAGTCCGAGTAGAGTCTGTTCGGTATAGTCGTGTGACTAAGTTTTGGGTACCAAAAGATGCATTGGTATTTTCCAATGCTGAGCCACGTTTCTTCACTCGTTGACTCAGACGCGTTGGGCTGTGAAGGGGGACATGTGGATCATCAATTCCGGGTGTTGTCACCACATGACCGAAAACTCTCAGTGGTTTTCCTCGTTAGTCCGTGAGCCCCCAGGGTGAGAAAATCACCTTGGGGATGCTTCGTCATGTCGCGTGCTCGCTCGAGGCTCTATTAAAGTTAGTGACCAAATTGTACTTAAAGATGTGGCACTTGTCAGCAAGCTTCGCTATAATTTGCTTTCGGCTTTCATCTGACTGATGAGGGTTGTGAGGTTCGTTTTAAGTGGAATGAAAGTTACATTCTTCATTCTTCTGTGAGTTTTGTTTGCGGGATTCACAGATTTGGTAAGAGTTTTCAGTGTTGTTCCTTAGTGTCATCACCTATCTTCTGCTTCTACTCAGCTCTCACCTTGTGCTTCTAGGTTCTCACCTATAGAATTTAATTTGCGCCGGTGGCTCTGATCCTACCTCTTCTGCTCCCAATGTAGAGGCCATTTCTTAGGCTCCTCGTCACATTCAGAAAGATCATCCCCCTGCACGGATGATCAGTGGTTTGAGTGAGAGGATGCTAACCTGATCCAAGTCTGGGCTTTCTCACCTTTGCTTATATGTTGCTTTTGTTTCTTCCTTTGAACCGAAGAATGTCACCCATACTTTTTTTGATCTTGATTGGATGAATGCGATGCATGAAGAGCTGTAGTTTTTTAAGAGCAACAAAGTGTGGGAGCTATTTGAACGCCCAAAGGACATAATGTAATAGGTATTAAATGGATATTCAAGAACAAGCAAAGTGAGGATGGGGTGGTGGTTAGAAATAAGGCTAGATTGGTTGCTCAATGTTACACTCAGATCGATGGGATAGACTTCAATGAGACATACGCTCCTATGGCTAGACATGACTCCATCAGAATCTTAGCGGCATTTATAGCATCCAATGTGTTCAAGCTGTATCAAATGGATGTCCGTAATGTCTTTCTGCGTGGCTATATTAAGGAGGAAGTGTATGTGAAGCAACCTCTTGTGTTTGAGTATTCAAGGTATTCTAATCATGCACGTATATAAGCCTGATAAAGTTCGATATGGTGGCTTCTCCTCTGCCCATGTTTCTGAGTTCTCAAAGGTGATGAGTTTGGAATTTGAGATGAGCATGATGGGGGAGCTCAACTTATTTCTAGACTTTCAGTTCAAACAAACAAAAGAGGGAACCTTCCTTCACCAGAGCAAGGACCTGCTGAGTCGGTTTGCCATGTCTGATAGCAAGCCGGTCTCCACTTAGATGGCGACCATTGTTACCTCACCTCTTTTCGGCCGGACATACAGTTCACTGTGTGTCTTTGCGCCCACTTTCAGACCCCACCTAGAGTGTCTCACCTTCAGACGATGAGCGGATCTTACGCTATCTCCGTGTGTCTGCTGACTTTGGCCTCTGGTTCTTTGTCTTTGAGCCATCTCAGATGCATACTTTGTTGGCTGTAGGATAGATAGGAAGAGCACTTCTGGCGCTTGCCAATTTCTTGGCACTTTCTTATTTCTTGTTCCTTTAGGAAGCAGTCAAGTGTTACGCAATCCACTGCCGATGCTGAGTATTTTGCCACAGATGCATTTTGCAGTTAGGTTCTTTTGCTCTCCTCTTCCTTGAAGGACTTTGGGTTAGTTCAAGCAAGTGTTCCATTGCTTGTAATCAGAGGGAGCTTGGGCTACTTGTATTATATGTAATATATTCTTTTCACTTTTCCTGCATTTGCATTTGGGTTGCATTCGGGTTTAGATAAATTATGTTTAGGCAGTCAGCACTCTTCACTTAGACTTCTGGCGTGTTATGGCACGGACCTCTTATCTTTTGCTTAGGTTGCTATCATGCGTAATAGGCTTCCTTCTGTCCTCTGGCTAGTTTAATCCCACACAGTCTTATAGGTCTCTGGGTAGACAGGATCTACGTCGTATCTCTAGTATCCGAAGTGTAGAGTTGTCTTTCCTTGTAAGTCGTAGGCGGCAGATGAAAGCGAGTTTGAGTTTGAGCGGTCTATGTTCTTGCCTAATTCTTTATGGTTAGCCCAATTGTATTTCTTTGGTTTTTCGACTCTATTTTTTTGTTGATCGTCTTGCACACCATTTTTGGGAAAATTGTTGACTCACTTGTTGAGTGGGAGTTTCAAAAAATTTTGCACTAGCATATAGACTTATTTTGCTTTGAAGCTTTGTCTATTATGCTTTTGAATTTATGCTTTGCAAGATGTCGAAACTATTCAAGTTTCAGCTTGTGCTATCTCGTTCAATTGGTGTCTAGTCCAATAATGACATTGCTTTTCGTTTTTCCAAACCTTAGATGTGCCATAAGATTTTCACTTTCTGAATATTGTTGCTCGATGAGGCGCTTGCAGTCTTCCTTCAGTCATCCTTTCAACTTGGTGAAATCTTTTGTTGGCCAAATCTTGCTCCTGTAAATTGAAAAACAAAAAAAATATGCAATTTCAAGTTTTGAAGAATCTTCACCGGTTATCCGTCGTAAGATAGCTTGCCATAATTTGGAAGGGAATCAGATAGCCACGACGTGTGATTCCTTCAGTGTAATGTTGGGCACCGTCGGCCATTGGTACGAGGCTAGAGGTTCTCCCGTCTAAATTCAATAAAAAATACAAAAGCACACACAATAGGTGAGTGGCCTAGAGGCCATTTCCAGTTACCCTTGGGATGTGCTTTGTTAGCAATTGCTCGCTTTTAACCTGTGAATATATTCAAAAGTGTTTAAAAGAAAATCATAAAAAATGAAAATGCTAGTTGAGCTATCGATTTGAAGCTACTTTGCTCTTAAAAAGTTGCATGTGGTGTTCTATCAAAACCGCCTTGATGCCTTGTTAGGCTGCAGCATTTGCATTGTGATTTTCTAGCCACATCTTCCAATATAAAAATCTATTTACTAGCATTTATTAAAATTGTGAGCACCGAACAAAATTGCATTGCTTAGAGCATCTTTGCCATGTGCTTCATGTTTAAATGGTTAATTTTAAATGCTTACTAGGGACTTGCATTTGCATTTGCATCGTGTATTTTGCTTGTTCCTTCAAATTTCTTGATGTATATAGTGCCAAAAGAGGGAGAATTGAAAAAGACATCAACATGCATTTCTTGAAAAAAAGGATGAGATTTCTTGGGAAGCTTTGACTTTCACGACTTGGAGATTTTGAACAGATGTATTCCTATCTTTTGTTCCAAGCGTGATTCGGCATTTCCAACATGCCTTGTTCGACAAATCCAAAAACTTCAAAATGTTTTTCGAGGGTTTGTCAATATATTCATCATGGGGGAGTATTGACAGCGTGTTCACCGCTCAACCACTGCGGATCACACCCCTAGTCAGATTTTTGTGTAGCTAGCCGATCGGCCGAGCTCGGTTCGATTTGAGCGTGGGACGCGGCAAAGAGCAACGCACGGGGTTTACCCAGGTTCGGACCCCCTCGCGGGTAATAGTCCTACTCCTGCCGAGCCTTAGCTCTTTTCTGATTGTGGTTGTATGAAATGTGGTTACAGTATGCTGTGAAAGTTTTAAACCTCCTCATCCCTTCTCTCTCCGCTCCTTTTATACAAGCCTCGAACAGGCGGAGAGAGCCGAGGGGGTAGGCAGCACAGTACTCCCAGTACACTCGATATGACACAAGGACACGACAGGAGAGACGAAACGGGCCGCTGCCGAGCGGCGCCGCCCACGCGCGGTTCGCAAGTGGCCCCTGACCCGAGCGAACACGCCGGTGACAGGACGGGTGGGCCCCAGCTTGCGCCGCCTGACGCGGGCGGCTGGTCTGATGATGGCCAACTCTCTCTCTGCCGGTCAATTCCTTCTGCGCCACAGTGACAGCTTGACAGACCTGCAGGGGTCACTGTAGCGGTAATCATCTCTGCCTTGGTTTGTCCGCGCGTGATGTCGCATTGAATGCGCCTGTCCTTCGACGCGGAGAAGAGCCTTCGCCCAGAAGACTCCCTTAGGACGCTTCCTGCTGCGCGGGTCCCACCTGACAGCGTGGAACCTCGCTCGCCCTGAGGGGCTCGCCCACCTGACGTGTGGGGCCCTCGCCGAGCCACTGGGGGCTCGCCCACGCGTCCGCCTGACGCGCGGGGCCCTCGCCCAGCTCCTGAGGGGCTCGCCCACACGCTGGGGTCTGGTCGCCCGCCTGACGTGTGGGGCCCTCGCCAAGCCACTGGGGGGCTCGCCCACGCGTCCGCCTGACGCGCGGGGCCCACGCCCAGCGCTTGAGGGGCTCGTCCACACGCTGGGGTTTGGTCGCCCGCCTGACGTGTGGGGCCCTCGCCTGGCTCCTGAGAGGCTCGCCCACACGCTGGGGTCTGATCGCCCGCCTGATGTGTGGGGCCCTCGCCGAGCCACTGGGGGCTCGCCCACGCGTCCGCCTGACGCGCGGGGCCCACGCCCAGCGCTTGAGGGGCTCGCCCACACGCTGGGGTCTGGTCGCCCGCCTGACGTGTGGGGCCCTCGCCGAGCCACCGGGGGGCTCGCCCACGCGTCCGCCTGACGCGCGGGGCCCTCGCCCAGCTCCTGAGGGGCTCGCCCACACGCTGGGGTCTGGTCGCCCGCCTGACGTGTGGGGCCCTCGCCGAGCCACTGGGGGCTCGCCCACGCGTCCGCCTGACGCGCGGGGCCCTCGCCCAGCTCCTGAGGGGCTCGCCCACACGCTGGGGTCTGGTCGCCCGCCTGACGTGTGGGGCCCTCGCCGAGCCACTGGGGGGCTCGCCCACGCGTCCGCCTGACGCGCGGGGCCCTCGCCCAGCTCCTGAGGGGCTCGCCCACACGCTGGGGTCTGGTCGCCCGCCTGACGTGTGGGGCCCTCGCCGAGCCACTGGGGGGCTCGCCCACGCGTCCGCCTGACGCGCGGGGCCCTCGCCCAGCTCCTGAGGGGCTCGCCCACACGCTGGGGTCTGGTCGCCCGCCTGACGTGTGGGGCCCTCGCCGAGCCACTGGGGGGCTCGCCCACGCGTCCGCCTGACGCGCGGGGCCCTCGCCCAGCTCCTGAGGGGCTCGCCCACACGCTGGGGTCTGGTCGCCCGCCTGACGTGTGGGGCCCTCGCCGAGCCACCGGGGGGCTCGCCCACGCGTCCGCCTGACGCGCGGGGCCCTCGCCCAGCTCCTGAGGGGCTCGCCCACACGCTGGGGTCTGGTCGCCCGCCTGACGTGTGGGGCCCTCGCCGAGCCACTGGGGGGCTCGCCCACGCGTCCGCCTGACGCGCGGGGCCCTCGCCCAGCTCCTGAGGGGCTCGCCCACACGCTGGGGTCTGGTCGCCCGCCTGACGTGTGGGGCCCTCGCCGAGCCACTGGGGGGCTCGCCCACGCGTCCGCCTGACGCGCGGGGCCCTCGCCCAGCTCCTGAGGGGCTCGCCCACACGCTGGGGTCTGGTCGCCCGCCTGACGTGTGGGGCCCTCGCCGAGCCACTGGGGGGCTCGCCCACGCGTCCGCCTGACGCGCGGGGCCCTCGCCCAGCTCCTGAGGGGCTCGCCCACACGCTGGGGTCTGGTCGCCCGCCTGACGTGTGGGGCCCTCGCCGAGCCACCGGGGGGCTCGCCCACGCGTCCGCCTGACGCGCGGGGCCCTCGCCCAGCTCCTGAGGGGCTCGCCCACACGCTGGGGTCTGGTCGCCCGCCTGACGTGTGGGGCCCTCGCCGAGCCACTGGGGGGCTCGCCCACGCGTCCGCCTGACGCGCGGGGCCCTCGCCCAGCTCCTGAGGGGCTCGCCCACACGCTGGGGTCTGGTCGCCCGCCTGACGTGTGGGGCCCTCGCCGAGCCACTGGGGGGCTCGCCCACGCGTCCGCCTGACGCGCGGGGCCCTCGCCCAGCTCCTGAGGGGCTCGCCCACACGCTGGGGTCTGGTCGCCCGCCTGACGTGTGGGGCCCTCGCCGAGCCACTGGGGGGCTCGCCCACGCGTCCGCCTGACGCGCGGGGCCCTCGCCCAGCTCCTGAGGGGCTCGCCCACACGCTGGGGTCTGGTCGCCCGCCTGACGTGTGGGGCCCTCGCCGAGCCACCGGGGGGCTCGCCCACGCGTCCGCCTGACGCGCGGGGCCCTCGCCCAGCTCCTGAGGGGCTCGCCCACACGCTGGGGTCTGGTCGCCCGCCTGACGTGTGGGGCCCTCGCCGAGCCACTGGGGGGCTCGCCCACGCGTCCGCCTGACGCGCGGGGCCCTCGCCCAGCTCCTGAGGGGCTCGCCCACACGCTGGGGTCTGGTCGCCCGCCTGACGTGTGGGGCCCTCGCCGAGCCACTGGGGGGCTCGCCCACGCGTCCGCCTGACGCGCGGGGCCCTCGCCCAGCTCCTGAGGGGCTCGCCCACACGCTGGGGTCTGGTCGCCCGCCTGACGTGTGGGGCCCTCGCCGAGCCACTGGGGGGCTCGCCCACGCGTCCGCCTGACGCGCGGGGCCCTCGCCCAGCTCCTGAGGGGCTCGCCCACACGCTGGGGTCTGGTCGCCCGCCTGACGTGTGGGGCCCTCGCCGAGCCACCGGGGGGCTCGCCCACGCGTCCGCCTGACGCGCGGGGCCCTCGCCCAGCTCCTGAGGGGCTCGCCCACACGCTGGGGTCTGGTCGCCCGCCTGACGTGTGGGGCCCTCGCCGAGCCACTGGGGGGCTCGCCCACGCGTCCGCCTGACGCGCGGGGCCCTCGCCCAGCTCCTGAGGGGCTCGCCCACACGCTGGGGTCTGGTCGCCCGCCTGACGTGTGGGGCCCTCGCCGAGCCACTGGGGGGCTCGCCCACGCGTCCGCCTGACGCGCGGGGCCCTCGCCCAGCTCCTGAGGGGCTCGCCCACACGCTGGGGTCTGGTCGCCCGCCTGACGTGTGGGGCCCTCGCCGAGCCACTGGGGGGCTCGCCCACGCGTCCGCCTGACGCGCGGGGCCCTCGCCCAGCTCCTGAGGGGCTCGCCCACACGCTGGGGTCTGGTCGCCCGCCTGACGTGTGGGGCCCTCGCCGAGCCACCGGGGGGCTCGCCCACGCGTCCGCCTGACGCGCGGGGCCCTCGCCCAGCTCCTGAGGGGCTCGCCCACACGCTGGGGTCTGGTCGCCCGCCTGACGTGTGGGGCCCTCGCCGAGCCACTGGGGGGCTCGCCCACGCGTCCGCCTGACGCGCGGGGCCCTCGCCCAGCTCCTGAGGGGCTCGCCCACACGCTGGGGTCTGGTCGCCCGCCTGACGTGTGGGGCCCTCGCCGAGCCACTGGGGGGCTCGCCCACGCGTCCGCCTGACGCGCGGGGCCCTCGCCCAGCTCCTGAGGGGCTCGCCCACACGCTGGGGTCTGGTCGCCCGCCTGACGTGTGGGGCCCTCGCCGAGCCACTGGGGGGCTCGCCCACGCGTCCGCCTGACGCGCGGGGCCCTCGCCCAGCTCCTGAGGGGCTCGCCCACACGCTGGGGTCTGGTCGCCCGCCTGACGTGTGGGGCCCTCGCCGAGCCACCGGGGGGCTCGCCCACGCGTCCGCCTGACGCGCGGGGCCCTCGCCCAGCTCCTGAGGGGCTCGCCCACACGCTGGGGTCTGGTCGCCCGCCTGACGTGTGGGGCCCTCGCCGAGCCACTGGGGGGCTCGCCCACGGTGGAAGCGGTTCTATTGCTCAAGAGAAGGCTTCCGAACAAAAGGTAAGAAGAAGTTGGAGAGTAAGCCAAATTTGGATAGCAAGAATAAAAGGAAATGTGATAGAAAACTCACTAGATGTGGTTGTGAGGCCATGATTGCTGTTAAAAGGACCAAGGAAAACAGATACAGGATCGACAAATTTGAAGCTGCCCATGTACACGAACTTGTCTCACCTACTAAGCAACACTTGATAAGGTCAAATAGACAAGTAAGTGAGAAGGCTAAGATTACATTGTTTGATTGTCACAAAGCTAGCATTGGGACTTCGTTGGCATATAGATATCTTCGTGTTAGTGCCTGTGGATTTCAAAATGTAGGATGCACAAAAAGAGACTTGCAGAACTACCATGCCAGCTTGAGAAGTAGTCTAAAGTCAACAGATGCACAACTATTTGTTGACAATCTTGCAAAAAAGAATGAAATAAATTCAGACTTTTACTTTGATTATGTTGTTGATGACAAGGGTAGGCTGGTACAAGTCTTTTGGGCAGATAGTATGTGCAGGAAAAACTATGCCCATTTTGAAGATTTGCTATCCTTTGATTCTACATATAATACCAATCAATACAACATGATTTTTACACCGTTCATAGGAGTGAATCATCATGGCGGTTGTGTATTATTTGGGGCTGCATTGCTCTCTAATGAGAAGATTGATTCCTACATGTGGTTGTTCGGTACATTCTTGAAAGCAATGAGAGAGATGGCACCTAGACTTATCATTACCGACGAAGATGCTAGTATGAAAGCAGCAATTGCCAATGTTTTTCCAACTAGCAAGCATAGATTGTGTATGTGGCATATTTTAAGGAAGCTTCCAGAAAAGGTTGGCCCACTTGGAGGGAAAACGAAGATTTTTATAAGCGTGTGAAGGCATGTGTGTATTCCTCAGAAACTTGTGAGGAGTTTGAGTTAGGGTGGGCTTCAATTCTCGCTGATTTCAACTTGGAAGGTAATGAGTGGTTGGCTAATCGGTATCATATTCGTGATTCTTGGATACCGGCTCACTTTAGGGATATATTCTTAGGAGGTATTCTAAGAACGACCTCAAGATCAGAGAGTACAAACTCTTTTTTCAATCATTTCATTGGTTATAAGCATGCTTTGGTTGAGTTTTGGATTCGGTTCGACACTGCGGTAGAAGAACAAAGAGAGAAGGAGTTGAAAGATGACAATGATAGCATCCATACATTGCCTGTACTAAAGACAGAATGGTTACTAGAGAAACATGGAAGTGAGATATTCACACATGCCAAATTTTTAGAATTTCAGAAGCAAATTATTGCTAGCAGGGACCAATGTGTTGTTACCAACATACAAAACAATGGTAATTTAAAAATATTATGGATAGTGGATGACAGCCTGAAGATTAGAGAAGTTCGTTTTGATAATACCACTATGATAGCCCATTGCTCCTGTATGTTGTTCCAAACACATGGGATACCCTGCAGCCACATAATTTATGTATTACGAGGTGCAAAGGTAAATAAGCTTCCTAGTCACTACATTTTGCAAAGGTGGACCAAAACTTGTAAGAGAGGTACCATATTAGAAGAAGATGGACATATGCTAGAAGGAAATGGGCAGTCTTCATCGGAGCAAGAGATTAAAAAAAAGGCATCGGAGTTGCGCAAGGACATGGAGGACATCATCCAACAAGCTAGCAATTCCATGGAGACCATGGAAATTTTGGAGAGCAAATTTAAGAATTTTGCTCATCAAATAAGGCAAGAACTTCCTAGTACAAAACGGAGTAGAATGGAAGAGATGGAGGGGATCATTGGTAGTCAAATTCCTGGTGAGATTAAAATATTACCACCAAATGATGTCCACTCAAAGGATCGAGCCAAGAGAATTAAGGGGCACATGGATAAAGGAGTGAAAAAGCAAAAAAGTATGAAAAATGAGAGAGTGGCCCGCTTATGCAAATCATGTAATGAACTAGTATTTCACGACGAGCGCAATTGCCCCAAAAAAAATCCACACTTACATGATACAGGTATTTAGCAATGCTCAGTATCAATTATTTTAATTCATTATAGTATTGATCAATATATATATTTGATTAGTACTTATTCTTGCAGGTGTGTCGATGGATATGGTATTATTTTGCAAAGGTGGGACCTGCAATCCAGCAATCCAGATGTCAAGTGGGACCTGCAATCCAGCAATCCAGATGTCAAGTGGGACATCAATATGTCAACAACCTAGCCTTTTGCTTTGTGTACTCGTCTGTGTATGGTCTGGTCTGAACTAAATTGTGGTCTGGAGCCCTTTATATTTGGCAGCAAACTAGCAGCATGTTTACTCATGTCTCAATTGTATGGTCTGGAACTATATATTTTGATCAATCAAGCCAAAAGTATATTTTGCATGCCAGCCAAATATATGCTGGGTAGCTGATGTCTCAAGTGCCCTTTGTTCATTCACAATGATTTACAGAAGCAAGTCTCAAGTGTCATTTGTTCATTCACAATGATTTACACAAACACATCACATATATTGTTGCACCAGACCAGCATCATATACACAGAGATATATTTATTTTTAGATTGGAAGTAGAAGTGATAAATACACCTCTGATAATGTATTTTCAGAGATAAATTCAGATTGCAAAGAACTCTATCTTTTCTCTGTTACATGGACTGAAAAATACAACTCTGAGCATGTATTATTGCCTATACTTGAACTCAAGAAATTGATGCCTGTTACATGGTCTTCGTTCTGTTACATAAACAAGTTACATTGTCTTCGTTCTGTTACATGCCTATTACCAGACCAGCATCTTGGTTCTAGATGTCATTACAGAAAAGGATTTTTTTTCTCTCCTTATACTAGATATACACAAATTACAATGTCTTCTTTTGTCGAAGCATCAGAAACCAAAAGAGCACTTCATCACTTCATCCTGCACGCCTGAAACAAACTGAAATAAAATGAGAACCTAACTACTTGCATATGTGTTGAGACCCATGTGGAAGGTACCCCGGTTTTTGATGATGAATATACGTGACAAGTTGAAATTTGAAGTGTTTTGAAGAATTTTTGATGGTGCATTTGTGAAAATTGCAGTGGAATTGTAACCGGACCATTGTGCTGAGCTTGAGCTAGGTAATAGTTTTGAACGGACGTGGTCTGTTGTAATTTGTTAAGCTAACACATGGTGTGTTATGGCTTGCTAATTATGGTGTCACGAATGGATTATGATGTTGGTAACTCTGTGATGGACTAACCTTGTAGGAGAGGTAAGGTGTTTTTGTTACGAGTATGTTCACCTCAGTGATGCAGGTATCGGCGGGTACATGGCTGACTTGAGTGGGAACAACTGGAGGCTGGTGCATCTAGAGACGTGTAGGCGACCGTGTTCGATGGCTTGGCAGTAACATGAGGTGGTGTACTCGAGAAGTTTCGACCGTCGCTAGGGATCCAAGGTAGCTGGAGACTGTGGCGTCGATTACTTGGTGGTGAAGTTGATCTGTCCGGTGGGCCCAGGTGTGGGCTGGCAACCGAGAAAGCAGCGAAGATATTTCTCGATGGAATATGTGGAGAATATTCCCTCTCAAGTTTGTGTCTTATAGTGTGTGATTTGTACTCCACTAATCCTCAAATGAAGGGTGGAGATGGGATATAGGGTTTACGACATCTCACCCTAGGGTTATATAAGGAGGTGAAGGGGTAGCCCTTCCCTTCATCCCCCTTAAAGCTAAAAATTTTATAAATATAGAGGTTGAGTTGGGTGTGTTTTGGGTGGCATTAGAGTGTTTGTGGCCACAATGAGTGTGGCTTGTAATTCCCCAACTTCTATGCAATGAAATCCTTCTTCTCATTGAACATCTTGTGTTGATTTGTTCCTAGTTCTTCTTGTTTTTGTTTTTCTTTTTGGAGCTCTTTTTTGAAGATGAATCTTGGTGATTTCTTGCTGGATCTTGGTGGTCTATGATACTTTGAGGTTGCTAATATGATTTGACACACTCTTTGCAACCATATGAGAGGCAAGAGATCAAGTTCTTAACTTGTTACTAATCTGTACATAAAATGTCATCCGCGCAGCAGTCAGTGTTTTTTTAGAAAAATCTAGAAACATCATTTTGAGATATTCTAGTAGGAAAAGATGCATGACTCACATACCCATCTGTGGTAAAAATTTCAAGTCCACTGGTTCCCCTTTTGGGAGCTATGAGGTGAATACTGAGCCCCAAACTTACAGTCTCAAGTTCCTGACAGTTATTGGTGCATGATTTTTTTTTTATTTTTGGTCGACATAGTTTGATGCCGAAATTTGGTAGAGACAATCATGAGTCACCCACATGTGTGTACAAATAGTTTTGAGTATTTTTGGAGTTCTCTAACAGCAATAACCAACCTCTCCATTGAAAGCAAGTTTCTGGGAATATGATTTTTGCTTTTGATAAAGCAACTTTAGTGGTTTGAATGCTTTGGCTAGTTGAGAAGGTGGAAAGTGGTCACAAGGTCCTAATTTTCATCCACTTTGTCCCCATCACCTCTTTGCTGTGCACATGGTGTGACTCTTGAAATTTAAATTACGTCGCGGTTCGACTACTGGCACGAAGTTGTTTGGTGCGAAGTGTTTAGACGGGTTGCGTATTGCAAAATGAAAGCTTCAAAATTGATTGGCGTCTATTTAACCCCCTTATAGCCGCCTAGCTCGGGTCTTCAATTTCATATAGTGGTTTTTAGAGTTTGACACTATGTATTTCGATTTGCTCTATCTCGATTCCAGATAATGATAGTTCATGTATCTTCACATACAAGTCAAAATTCAAGTCTCTTCATATATTCAACAACATCTTTTAATTCAATTTTCATTCTCAACTTTAAGGTGAGTACTGCGAATAATAAGTTCAAATATAACTAAAGGAATCCCATGACGGGAGAACAGACTCTTCATAAAAACCTTGAGCTATCAGCCATGTTATGTACGATACAATTCATTAATCTTGTTTTTCTTCTAGAGATAGATGTCAACATTGGTTTTTGTTCTATTCATAAGTTTCCCTAATAATATATATTTTATGGCAATTTCTTAATGAGGTGCTTCATACACTTCTATGCTTCATGCACTTGTACTTACTTTACTCCGCTCTTTCACATTAGGGAGCAAGTTTCTTTAGATTTTACCGCCGATTTGTGCACACAGTCTGGTTCATACTTTCACGCATTAATTCTTGCAAGAAAATATTTAAACCTAGGAGTGTCTCGCTAGCAGGCTGCTCTCCAGCTGCCAGGTGTCAACCGACCTTTTCTTGATGGGATGCTTCATGCACTTATACTTACTTTACTCCACTATTTGCCATCAGGGAGTAAATTCATTTAGATCTTATTACTGATGTGTGCACACATTCTGGTCAATACTTTTATGCATTATTTTCTACAAGGAAACATTAAATCTAGGGAGTGCCACGCTAGCAGGCTGCTCTCAAGCTGTCAGGTCTCAACTGGCTCCCCTTCACTCCTTGGAAAATTTTTTATGATTGGTTATGATAATCCCTCTCTCCCCCTTTTTCTCCTAGTGTCTCAGGATACTTCGAGTTGGAGGAGCCATAATCCCTGTTCCAAATAACAGGTTGACGGGCACCTTCTATTCCCATTAGTACTGCAGCCCTCTCTAGCGCATTACTTCTAATAATGCAACTTGATCACTCCCTTCAAATCACAAATATGGTTAGACAATTTCATTTTTATTTTCATATAAGCTTCAGAAGCATTCTAGATTTTTTTGTTGCTATACTAGTGCAATGGTCAACCACGAGAATTCTCTATGTTATCCATATTTTTTTGGCATTCATATTCAAGGTTTGAATTCTCCCATAATAAAAGATTCTACAAGATTCTACTAGTACATGTCCTCGAGGGTAATTTTCTTTTCATAAAAATAACACAATTTGCTACAGTAATACGCAACGGTGCGATACGCTGAAAAGAACAAGACCTTCATCTTCTCCCAACCCCCATTGAACTAAGCTTTGGATAGGGTTTTCAGAAAAGAGATTGAGTGCCCTAGTGAGTGTCACTTCATATTTTAAGCACTCGATTCGTTCTCAAGTTCGTTCTTCACTAGATTTGTTACTCTTGGAGGTTGAGAACTCCTAGACAGCTAGGCATCACCTCAAGACTCCACTAGGATATCATTTTGTTATCTGTTGAGGACTCATAGTCTAATCTGCTGCTCTCGACGCAAGATGAATAATTGTTAAAATTACATAACAATTTCCATACACACCATGATATCATTTTGTTCTATCATGTGAGTTAGTACTAATAAAGGTATTCTGCATCCTTATCTCTACTAGGCAAAACAATTTTATTGTTCAATCTTTATCTGCTCAACCAATTCAAATCAGTCCAACAAGGACATTGCTCTACTGATCAGTACCCATCTATACTAAAAATTATCCCTTAAACAAACACCAGTGAGTAAGATGAGATGCAGTTGGATCAAACCAAATAAACATCGCGATTCAACCAAAGAGATACAACCCCAAATTCCCAATAAATAATCCACGTGAAGAAACTAACTCCAGTCCAAGAACATGATATCAAGCACAAAATTGGGCAAACAGCCACCCAAATCGACTCAATTTATACCCCTTACAAGAACTGAATCGAGCCTGTAATGTGTAGAATCCCACAAATTTGATGCCAAGACAGACGAACAACACTTACACGCTCACGCCCTCCATCGTGTGGATAAACCTAGCGCAAGCGTTGCCGGCGATGCGGCATCGAAGCATGGAACACTGACTATATACACACACACACATATATATATAAACAAATTCAAAGAATAATTGTCAAGATATAATTAACAGAGAATAAATAATTTAATTGATGCAAAAACAGATGCAAAATGAAATTTCCGAGGTGCCAAAGTGCCAAAAAAATCAGTTTTTCAGCCAAGTATACATATTTCCAGAGTTTCCCTCTAATGTTCATCATAAAAAAATTTGTGTATTTTCTGAGCTTGTTAGGAGTTTCAACGCAAATTTCATACGCCCCGAATGTACTTCGCGTAATTTCTGAGAATTCCAAGGGATTATCTGCAATTTTTCATTTTCAGATAATTTCTTTTTCTGAAATTATCTGAATTTCCAAGGGTTTTGTAGAAAAAAAAACATGATTTTCTGATCTCTTTTCTTCTTCTTTTGTCCTTTCTTTTAGGGTGCAACCCGCTGGCCTAGTCAGCCCATGCAGCCTGCTGTTTAGTCCGTTTTGGGCCCCTCGCACCCTCTTCTTAATGCCTGGTCGGCTAGGCCAAGGCCCGCTTGATGCGGGCAATTTCGGCCTTGCTATCCATCCATCCCGTTTGTCTACTAGGCCAAGACCCGTCTGGGCCATCTTCTCCCTCGCCATGGTTAGGGATGAGCGTGGGCCGGCCCATTACCCATTGGGTCCAACCCACATGACCCACCTCTAAAAAAGGGGTCAATAGGGTCGGTATAATTAAAAATCACAAAGAAATATCATCAGAGCGTCATAGAAATTAAGTGGTATAATGATGTACACAAACAAGGGAAACGTACATCTGAACTGAAACAGGTTTTCTAGAAAGAAGCTAAGCTCAAGGGGAACATGCATCTGAAGTGAAACAGATTTTCTACAAAGAAGCTAATAGTTGCCATTTGCTTGCTTTAGCAAATTTTACAACTGCTAGTTACCAGAGGCTGACTGGTTGATGAAGTCTTTTGCTATTTGTATCTGCGCTTGAATTTGATTGCAGATCGATAATCTATGTTGTGTTTTCCTGGTAGATTAGAAATTTTTGCAAAGAATTTTAGTAGATACATTTTTGGGGAATTTTTGAAACAATCTTGAAGATTGATCTCCGCCGGCGCCGCGCGCGCCCTGTCATTGAAACTAGAATAACCATCTCGGCCCTGTCGCGCCGCTGCTCAGTTACATCTGTGTGGTTGACTATAGGGCCTGCCCTTTTAGTGATAGAAGCGTCTAGGAGCAGTCCCTATTGTCAACTGTGCTCCTGTACCATTGCATCGTCCGTGGCCAGAGTCAATCATTGCCATATCGGCCTATAGGTTTCGGGAGCACACCCACACGTAGTGGGTGCATATTTTGAATCGCATTTTATGAATTTGCACTCTAAATTATGGTTGCTAGCAGACATATGAATTTTTAGCATGAATTGGAAGTTCCTGAAGAGTATATTTGAATTGAA
This sequence comes from Raddia distichophylla, assembly GCA_005191435.1. NCBI lineage: Eukaryota > Viridiplantae > Streptophyta > Magnoliopsida > Poales > Poaceae > Raddia > Raddia distichophylla. The sequence continues at coordinate 1,657,710 of SPJY01014963.1, forward strand.
ACTTTAGAAAAGCACATATTAATTCTCATGACCGTACATATAAAGTTGCAATCAATTTATGAATTATTTGAATCATGAATCTTGCCATTACCTGATTGCAACGTATAATCTATATAGTGCCCTTGGAGGTCATTAATAATGTTGTATAACAACAAAAAGCATTTTAAGAGAGCTCATATACCCTTATCTGTCCTAAAGAATACTGTTAGTATCAATTTGAATATATCGCTAGTAGCGACCTATGCATAGATTGCTCACGAAGAGCCGCGGGTATATTATTGGGTATTACATCAGCACTTAAGAAGCGTTGTTTACCCCCAAGCATTTTAAGAGCCTCTTAAATTTGAAGGCATCCGTTCATGTTTCATGAAGAAACAAATGAAGAGAATTGCACTGAATGCTCATGCATTGTAAAGAATGCCGGATGTAAGAATAGCATAATAGAAGTAATCCCTTCTCTATGAATTCGGGCTACACTATAATATATTTAATGTACTTGTAGTGCATGCCAGCTTAGAAGACTGGATTTAGAAACTCTTAACTATTATCTTTTCAGTATTATATTCTGAGTTCCCCGGTATTGCAATGATAAGGGATTGCACAAACAACTCACACCGGGCTATAATATCATCGTGAAGATTTTCCGAATCTTAAAGATTTTGTGTGCCTGAATGTGCCACCGGAAATTAATGAATAAATTTTGAATTATAAAAAGAAAGCCAAAGTCCCTAAATCTCTGGACTGCATCTAGTAGGACATTTGCATTCCAATTCAGCCCTTAACAGGGCAGTTTTGGTACTTCAAAGTGCTCAACACTGTTTCCTAAATATGATCGAGTTTACTCTCACACAAGGAACGAAACATTCGAAGAGAAGATCTTGTAGATCACTTGAATTAAAGAATTTTCTCATCCCATCATATGAAGTCCGCTACAATAGACACTACTAGTAACTTTATTTTAAAGACATTTGATGATGAGATTTGAAGCAGAGCACTGGCAGATAGACTAGCAGTCATATGAATTGAAAAGAATTGAATAATTAGCCCGGTTAATCAGCAGAGTTGTAATTCTTGAAGAATGTGTCGAGACATGAAGTTCTACACATAACATCGCTAATCACTATTTAAAAGAACATGTAGTTCTACAACATCCAACTAGTGCATGTAAAGGGTCATAATGAAATTTTCACTTTGAATTATATGTACCATACCACTATTGACGAGGAATATTTTTTCGTCATTAGGGGAGAATTAGAACTCCTGAATGAGAATGCCGAGAAAATAAGCATATAGAATTCTCGTGCATGACCTTTGCACTAATAGAGAAATAGAAGTCTTGAAGAATATTAAGTATACATGAAACTGCCACTGAATGACCATTTTTGTAACATGATTAAGTTGCATTACTAGAAGTAATGTGCCGAGAGGGTTGCAGTACCAAAGAATTGAAGGTACCCCTCAACCTGTTCAAAGGCCTTAGAATGAACAGGGAGCCTGGTTCCTCCAACCCAAAGTACCTGCGGACGCCGGGAAAAAGGAAAAGAGGGGTTATCATGACCAAATCACTAAAAATACCCCAAGTATGGAAGGGAAGCAAGTTTAGACTTGGCAGCTGGAGAGAAGCCTGCTAGCGAGGCACTCCGAGTCTTGGATATTCCATGGTAAGAATAAATGAATAAATGTATCGACCAAAGTGTGTGCACACACCGATGATAAGAACTAAAGGAACTTGCTTCCGTGATGGAAAATAGCGGTGCAGAGCAAGTAGAAGTGCACGAAGCACCCCATGACTAAATGGCCATATGAATTGTATTATTAAGGGAACTTATGAATAGAGCAACAGCCAAAGTCGACATATATATATGCCATATAAAAGAAGGCAATGACCACGGTATACTAGCATTTTCTCTAGAAGAGAAATGAGAATAATAAATTAGAATGGTACATAACAAGACTGATAGCTCCAAGCTTCATGAAGAAGCTTATTCCCTAGTCATGGTTTTTCCTCTAGATATATCTCATTATTGGCAGGACTCAACTTGAAGTTGAGAGTGAAATTTGAATTGAAGGATGTTGTTACTGAATATATGTATAAGAGACTTGAATTCGGATTTATGAATGAAGATACTTGAAGTATCACCTTCCGTAACCAAGATAGAGCAAATAGAAACATATAGTGTGAAACTCTGAAAGTCACTATATAAATTGAAGAAGAGAATAATAATAAATATACTCATACTTGAAGTATGGTAAATTAAGCACTGCTTAGACTTGCAGCTCGAGCATTTTCCTCATGGGATCCTAATGCACCAGGAGACTTATACTCAGAAGGTTTTAGAAAGGTTTGACTTTAACAGAGCCTATTCCTGAAGAACCCCTATTATAGGGAGATCTTTTGCAGAAAGAAAAAGACCCCTTTCGACCCAGTGAAGAGGGAGAGGAAATCCTCGGACAGTAAGTCCCGTACCTGAGTGCAATAGGAGCACTTATGTATCTTGCTAACAGTACACGGCCTGATATTTGCATTTGCCGTGAACACATTGGCTCGATACAGTGCAGCACCCACGAAGAGGTATTGGAACGGAATAAAGGTTATCTTTTGATACCTCCGTGGAAGCATTTATCTTGGCCTGTTTTACAGGAAGAACCAAAATATGAATATTGTTGGTTATGCCGATGCTAGGTACCTTTTGGACCCACATTCTGGTAAATCACAAACTGGGTATGTTTTCCTGTGTGGTGGCACTGCAATGTCATGGAACTCGTCCAAGCAGACGCTTGTGGCTAAGTCCACAAACCACTCGGAAATCATTACATTATATGAAGCATCTCGTGAATGTGCATGGTTAAGAAGAATGGTGAAACACATTCTGCAGTCATGTAGATTACCTATTGAGCAAACCCCTATAATTATCTATGAAGATAATGTCGCTTGTGTTGCACAAATGCAAATGGGTTATGTGAAAAGTAATCTCACTAAACATATCGACCCCCAAGTTCTTTTTTCACATGAACTGTATAAATTGAACGAAATAAGTATCCAGTACACCAAATTCTGTGAGAATTTGGCTGACCTGTTCACTAGTCATTACCTACCGCCTCTTTTGAAAGGTGTGTTAGAGGCATTGGAATGATCAGGCTCAAAGAAGTGCTGAATTCAGGGGGAGATAATTCACACGTGCTGAATTAAAACTTTGGCATGAAGCCGGAGTACCCAACTCGATCTAGAAAGTTGAATGCAATGTTGGGTGGTTCGTACTCTTTTTCCTTAGTGAGTTTTTTCCTGAAGTTTTCTCACATAAGGTTTTTAATGAGGCAAATCGTGCGCACAGCAAGCGTATGCTATATACTCTTTCTCCAATCCTTTTTTTTCACTGGGTTTTTGGATGGAGTTTTGATGAGGCATATGCATCTCGCTGGCAAGGTCCAAGGAAGAGTGTTGGGAAACCATCCGTGGGGGGAGCCCGGCCCAGCTTAGGCTGGCGCCCGGCATGGTGCGGCTAGGGCCGGTCGGCAAGCTCCTCCACGGTGGGTCCCACATTGGACCTAGCCTAAACCCTAAGCAGTACTATATAATAAGAGGTGAAGCACCCATTGTATAACAGATCTGAGAAATAATAAGAGAAGCTCCACCCATACATCTTTGTGTTCTCTGTGTTTTGATCTTTCTCTGTGATTGATTGTCCACGATACCTCAGACTACACCCGGTAGCGAGATTTCTCAACAGTTTGGTCCGTTTTGGGCCCCTCCCCTTAGTGCCAGGTCGGCCAGGCCAAGGCCCGCTTTTTGCGGGCAATTTCGGCCTCCCTATCCATCCGTCCCGTTTGCCTACTAGGCCAAGACCCATCTGGGCCATGTTCTCCCTCGCCGTGGTGGCAGGTTCGATTCATGGCGGCGGACGGAAGGGCGGAAGGCCACACGACGGTATAGGGGCACCGGGCGTTAGGCCACATGGCGCTATAGGGGTGGTGGGGATAAAGGTGTGGCTTGGCTTGGAGCGGAATGGCGGCGCGGCGGTGAGGCCAGTGTTGTGCAGGACACAAGGACGGTCGGCACGATGATGTCGATGTGGTGTGGGGCAGTAAGGGCCTGCGCCCGGCAAGGCGGCGGTAGCCAGCGCGCTGCGGGTTGAGCGGCTACCTGATGGTAGGGGCCACGACGTGAGCGGCAGCACGGCGGCGTGCATGCTCGTGCGAGGCCGGCCTGTGTGACGGCGCCGAGCGCGGGTGGAGCGGCGACACCCGCACGCGGCGGCGGCATGACGCACTGTGCAGCATCGAGGCCGTGCGGGACAGTGGCGGCCGGAGCGCGCGGTGGCACGACTGCAAGGCCGGAGGCATCACGGCACTACCGTGCGGCAGTGCCACATCCGAAGAACACTGGAGCGTGTGGCGCAGTTACAAGTTTGACGCTGGATTAATTCAAAAAAATATTCAAACATGCAATTCATATTTTCATGCTGGATTAATTCAATCGATTTTGCTTCCTCATAGGCGCCTGCGTTTTGGGGAAAACGCAGGCGCCGCTGCTCGTCCAAGCTCCAGCCATCTCCCCCAACTCCGGCAACCCCAAAACGCAGGCGCCACTGCTCGTCCAAGCTCCAGCCATCTCTCCCAACTCCGGCAACCACGGTCACCGCCGTTTCGGGTTAGGGTTAGGGAACATTTGGGTTCCCTCTGGGTCTAGAGGGAGGTCGGGGAGGCGGCGGTTCGGCGGTGGGTGGGGGTTCGTCGGGGGCGGCGGCGGAGGCGGCGGAGCGCGCGGTGGCACGACTGCAAGGCCGGAGGCATCACGGAACTACCGTGCGGCAGTGCCACGGCCGAAGAACACCGGAGCGTGTGGCGCAGTTATAAGTTTGACGCTGGATTAATTAAAAAAAAAAATCAAACACGCAATTCTTATTTTCATGCTGGATTAATTCAATACCTTACGATGGGATGATCTTCTTTCAAATTCCACAGAATGTTGCCTCGGACTTTTCTCAGCAAACCGAGTGGTGGTCGATTTGAGAGCGGGTTGATTGCAGATCGTTTCGGTGAACAATTGCCAGTAGTAGATCATACATCGCCTTCTACTCCTTACGGATCGTTCTTCTAGGGCAAGCGTGCTGATAATATATTACAAAATCTTGCTACTGAGTGTATTCCATGGCATAGATGAATAATCACGTAATCACTGAGACAACAAAGGGCACAAGATTTAGGTGTGGGATTTTTCTTTATTTTTTTTATTGATAATATATTTTGTCCCCACCTCTATTTATACTATTGCATTGCTTAGGGTTTAGGGTAGGTACAATGCGAGACCCACCAAGGGTTGGCCGGCTAGATTACGACTTCTAGCTGTGTATGTGGTGGGCCGGCCAAACTAACCCAATGTGGTAGTTCCAGAACATCTTTCTTTGTTTCTTGACCCCTCTCTCTCTCTTTGGCCCTCACTCTCCGTCTTGCATGTGCACGTCGTCCTTCTAACGCTGCTAGTGCCATCGGTCATTGTTAGCGGTCATCACTGTCGCCTAGCATCCTCGTGCGTCGCCACCTCCTGCCCCTTCCCCTTTGGGCTGCTGTTGCTGCTCGGCTAGGCCGGCTGCTCAAGGGGGAGACATCGGGGGAGGCAAGGAGGAGAGGAGTGAAAGGAAAGGGGAAGTAGAGGACGAAGGGGTTGGCCAGTGTAGTGAGAAGGAGGAGAAGGATGTAGAAAGAGGAGAAAGGGAAGGTAAGGGAGCTAAGGTTTGAGCAGAACTAATTCTCAAATTGGTCTTCTTTTAGTGAGGTTTAAGTTTTATTTTTGCAACTCAACATTTATAAGTTGGTTGGGATATAGTTTTGGGAAAGATGTTGCAAACCCTAGACTTGTAGGATTAGATTGTGGCATGTATTTGCCGTAGCTTAGTCAGTGAAATTGTATTATTTTTATTGAGAACTGGGGCTTGGTCATGTTAAAGAAAATGTGGCCCATGTTTCCATCTTTCAAACGAGTCCAAGAACGCGCAATTTGACCCTATAGTTTAAGAGATATGGTTTCCGAAGCACCGCTGTGTTGTTTTAGGTCGCAGCAAGTTTTCATTTATGTGATAATATAGATAATAAGCAAGATAATTGATAAAGGTCATGGTAAATAAAAGTTCAATGCTATTGGGGTTGGAGTGGGTAAGGGCTGGACGTTATGCCAATTTTGCACGATGCTTGGTAAGGGTATCAAGTCAATTAATTGCTATATTTAATATGTAGGTGTCGCTTTCCGAACGGCATCAACTTCTCGTCCTCCCGCCCTGCTTGGAAACTAAGGCAAGTACATGGTACAATTTGTATGGGTTTGACCGGTAAGTTGTGCATGCTTTGCTTATTTACTGATGATAACGCATGTAGTGAATGGACGGATGGATGGATTGATGGATGATGTATGGATTGATGACGATAGATGGTACATAGTCACCCACATTTATATATTCATGAAAGCATGTATACAAGTCAGGGCGGTGAGAAAATCAAATAGCTAGTCTAGCATGCCACGAACCTAGGTCGATGAGAATGCTATTTGACTAATCCGGTGTGCTTGTGATGTAAGTCCTTTAGAAGTAGGCTCCCACCACGGGAAGGTAGGGAAGCTTGATGAGGACATAACTACGTCGGATGTACTCATGGGACCAATGACCAAAGTCCTTCCAAGTGACCAGTGACCAGCATCCTATGACCATAATGCAAGAACCAATTATATGAACCCATGCACAACAACTAAATTATCAGGTAAATTTATTTCTTAGGTGATTAATTTTACTTTGGAGAATAGACCAGTGTCTACTACTACTACTACTACTACTACTACTACTACTACTACTACTACTACTAGGGAAACGCTTGAGGCCGGACGCGCACTGTGCCGGCATGCAGTGGGCCCCACATCATTTTTTTCTTTTGGTGGCCATAATTTTTGACTGGGTGCTCTAATCCACAAACCGTTTGCACCAACGTGTTCCTCGTATTTTTACGAACAAAACAAGATATATGTTGCCATATAACTCTTCAAACTTATCTGGTGAAACTTGGTTTTCGCCTACTGAAACTTGGGTTTTGCCTACTGAAACTTGGATTTCATATTCATTAAACTTGCCGAATTGTCAAGTTTCATCAGGTTTAATGCAAGTTTCATCAAGTTTCAACAGGTCTCATACAAGTTTCTTCAAGTTTCATCAGGTCAATTCAAGTTTCAATAGGTTTCATCCAAGTTTCATCAGGTTACATCGAAGTTTCATCCAAGTTTCATCAGCACATGGCCATGTTTCATCAGCACACGGCCAAGTTTCGCTAGTATAGATGTAAGTTTCATAAGTGACTTCTGTAAGGAACCTAGGCCGAGAGGGGGGGTGAATCGGACTCCTAATTCAAATTTTAAACTTGTTTGAGTGGTTGCTTAGTCCGATGATTACCCAAGCTATCGATTAAGCCCTAATGACTAGGTGAGGAAGCGATCACAATAGTACTCAAGCGTCTACTAGGAGGCTCGATGGCACTCACATGCAAGCGATCAAGACAATATGAGTTATTAAACGAGTGAGATGAGGAGACGCAAACCGATTTGTTTACCGAAGTTCGGTGCTCAACACATGAGCACCTACGTCTCCGTTGAGGAAACTTCTCACACAGAGAAGTCGGGACTCTCTCGTCCCTAGCCCTCAATCCACTCGCGGTAGCTCTTCACCAACACATGGTAGGCGAGCTCCAAACCTTCACACGGAGGCGAGTTCCCTCACAAGCGAGAGTTCTCACACCCACGGCACCGACACACGGCACCGACCACCGACACACGGTGGGTTTCACCTCAACACATGAGGTACCCCCAACACATGGAGGATTTGGATCCGACACACGGACGCGTTGGCACCTCCGACACACGGAGATGGCCGCCGACACACGGCGGACTTTACACACCCCGACGAACGGAGAGGAAGCACAATATCTGGCTTTGAACTTGGCGGCTACGAAAACCCTGGACAGCTGTACTCCCCCGAACTCTCTCGAACCCTGGACAGCTGTACTCGTTCTGGATGGTTCGCTCAAGACTAACACTTGGCACTCTCGGAACCCCTATGACCTGTGCTCAGTGGGACCCTGCAATCATAGAGATGTTGTCGATCTGCTGAGTTGGGCCGAAGACGCACACAAGGAAATCAGAGAAACTATTAAACAAAGGTCCTTATCCTTGGCGTTCCGGCTGTACGGCCTAGTTGCCATCAATTACCAAAATCATTAAGCCCATGGGGAGGCTTGATCTTACAACTTCTCTTAGTTTCACATAAAAAATTTTAAAAGTGAAAAAATTAAAAAAATTAAAAAGTATTTAAAATGGGTTGCTCTCGATTTTAGAAGAATTATGAAATTTATTCCACGCATTTTGAACACTATTTGAATTTTGTATAAAAATCAGAAGTTTAATTGGAAAAACGATCAACTGCACTGCTAGCTAGTCGCTGGAAAAACGATCAACTGCACTGCTACTGCTACTGCTACTAGGAACTTGGGGAAGGACCACCAGTTAGGAGGCATGGGCTGTTTGGTTTGTGCCTAAGCTTGCATTAGCTAACCTTAGGCATGCCACAGTTTTTATAGTTGGTGTTTGGTTGGTAACATAGTTGTGGCTTGCCACACTTTTCTTAACCATATGGTTCACATGTCATAGACTCAATTTTTTTTTGCCAACTTTGCCACAAGTGTGGCCTTGAATTTCTTGGCCACAAAAGTGTGGCTTGGCATACTTGCCTCATGTTAGCTGTGGCAAACTATGGCATCAATCCAAACAGCCCTCACTAATAAAAGCCATAAAGCAAGGTGGGAATCCAAAAGAACGCAATTTGGCCTCCAATGACCAGTGTGAGAATAAATGGGCATAGACAACGCAAACAGAATATGTTTGGGGGTGTAAGCATTTGTTGGAAAGGTTACTTCACACACTATCCAATGGATCCAACATCACCTTCAAATTCGTGCGGAATTGATCGTAGTGACCATAAACTTTTGGTGGACATATCTGGTCTCTAGCTATTTGTGTGTTGCACTACCAATACATCGGAGTTTAATTCCCATGTATCTCCTGAGCGTGAGAGCACTTCCTAGCAGCCATCTCACTGCTTATATATGGAATAAGGCTAATTTGTCCCCCTTTAGGTTTGGTTGATATTAGTTTCCCCCTTTGTGTGGAACTTCATCCTTATTCTCCTAACTCCGCTAGAGCAGTTATTTGTGTGCCTCAATTATTTGTGTGCCTCACCCTTGTTCTTGCTGGTTCTTCAATTATTTGCAAGGATAGACATGTGTGGGTCATCTGTGTCTTTTTATGGTCAATAAAAATCAGGAGCTGGTTTAGCGGTTGCGAGCGCTTATTCTTGTATGGTTTGTTGCCAGATCATCAAAGTCATCCACCGCCTAATCTAAGTTATGCCCTGTTTGAAAGATCAAGCAAACTGATGTGCGCATCATTTGGTATCAGAGTGACAGTTGACCAGTGAGTTCTTCTATACCAATCATCTTCTAAAATGTTTAAAATAATTGTTTGGACTCATCGTGCTTACATGCTTCAAACTCAACCATATATGTTTAAATTGGCTATTTGAGTTCATTATGATAGTGTCTTATGCATATACATGTCTTTCCTAGGATCTCATATCTACTCATTTCGGGGCACGAGTTAGTGTTTCAAATATGGCAACACTGCAACCACCACCTTTTTTTCATTCTTCTATTTTCCCATATGGTATTTTCTTATTCACATTTTCTTCTCACAAAATTTACATACATTACAGGCATTGCACAAGTCACTTTGGTTTCTACATGGTTTCACGACACCTTCTGCTACAGCCGGTTTCCCACCCGGAGAGGAGATTGACATTGCTTCTAGGACATCCTCATTTGGATAGAACCTCCACTTAGGAGGTGACGCCAATAGCAGCAACTGTTTCGACAATTCGGGAAGTTAGAATTTTTCGATCTTCCATTTGAACTTCATTGCGACTATGTGGACCACTTATGTTTCTATGTATTTAATGTGGAGATGTTACGTGAACCACCTTTGTATCTATGTGATGGGAACCACTTGTGTGTATGTGATATGGAGAACTTCTCTTATATTTTTGTGATGATGTGTGTGATGATAACATGTGATATGCAGATGGTCACCTGGATATGTTAGCATGATGTTGAATGTTATCGAAGATGGTGGTGGCATGTATGTGGGTATTTGATGGTGTGTCAGTTTCTGATAAATTTGCGTGGATTGTTTGAATGCATTGTGATGTATGTGATATGGAGATGGCCATTTGGAGATATTACTGTGATGTGGAATGTTATCAATGGTGGCAGCATGTATATGCATGGTTCTATGGTGTTCTATGAATTTATATGGTTTTTCTATTTTTTTTAAAAAGGCCGACAAAAATATACCCCTCCAAGTTGCCAACAAGATGCCACGTGGTAGTGCCAAGTGTCATCTCCTAGCAACCATGACAAGTCACAATGCTGACGTGGCACTATTTTTGTTGGTTCGAGCCAATGAAAATACAATCATGTTAGCATGAATCGTCAAATATGGGAAACAACCACTATTTTCATCGGTCTTGGAAGTCGATGAAAACAAAAATGACAACATAAGAAAATACGTATTTTCATCTTCGCATATTCGAAAATAATACGAAAATCCCATGTTGAATCCTTCAATGTCGTGATGCTCCCTCCTTCAACCGTGAGGCTTTCTGAAAGCCTTGAGGCGGAACTGGATGCGGAGCGCCCCGTCCTTGAACTACTTGCTAGGCAAGCTGTGGGAGGCACCCTGCAAGTGCTTGTATGACATCATGCTTCACATGCTCCAGCCTCATGCTTCGCAAGTTCAATTGGTGAGCATCCGAAGCTGTTTGATCCATGCAGGTAGTCTTATCAGATGGCCTTGCAGCTGGAGGGCATCGAGGCCATTTGAGGGGTTCAAGCCATACAGGTAGCCTTCCAACCCAGGCTCTCCCTCGGCGTGCGAGAAGGACCACAAGCATCGGTGGTTTGTAATGGCAAAAAAGTGCTCCTCACAGTTGTGGTGGTTGCAACCATACTTACAAAACACAATGACGACATGGATTTTATTAATAGTACTTGTGTGATGGTGGGATTACAGAAAGACACAACATTCAGGACTTTTGCAGGAAGCAAATTGCGACTCCTAACAGCAAAGGGAAGATAAGTAGCTAAACTTGACCATGCGTTGCCTAAATATGTCTCATGAGGTCTTCCTTCAGTTGCCTGTGCGTTGGGTGGTTTCGAATTTGAACATGTATTGCCATGTAGTTCTCTAATAGCTGCGACCCTCCACGTTCAGACTGAATCAGGTTACCCATTCCCTCAAAATCCGAGTCCCTGGTTCGAGGCCCTCTTCGTCTTCCATATATTATCATGTTATGCATGACAATACACTCACTCATCAAATAAATCAGGGTTTGCTCATCCCACATTCTAGCGGGATCTTTGATGATGTGGAAATGAGCATGTAGCTATTCAAAGGCCCTCTCAATGTCCTTACTGCAATCTGAATTAACTTTGGCATACAAAATAGTCTTGTTTGTCAATGGTACCGAGTACGACTTCACAATGGTAGCCCTCTCAGGATAGATACCATCAGCGAGGTAGTAACCCATAGAGTAGTTGTGGTTGCTTAAGGAGAAGTTGACTGTCGGAGCCTCGCTCATTGCAAGCCTGTCAAATAAAGGGATCGATGAAGAATCATTGTTCGAACCTGGCACTCCAAAGAGGGAGTGCTAGATCCAACCATCGAAGGACGTAACGGCCTCGAGGATAAGGGTTGGGCCACCAACGTGGCCAGAGTATAACCAATGGAACGTGGTGCAATAGTTCTTCCAGCGCCAGTGCATGCAATCTATGCTTCCCAACATTCTAGGGAAGCCTAACTCTTGCCTACAGACAAAAGACGGGCGATATCTACTGTTGTCGGGGCACACAGGTACTGAGGGCCAAACGCATGGGCAATTGGCTTATCAAACTTCCTCATTCTCTCTAGCACTGTAGTCTAAGCGATTCGAAGGTACTCATCAAGTCTATCGATGCACCGTCCATACATAAGCATACAGATGGCGGCCATCATCTTGACAAGCGGATGGAGGCCTAGCTTCATGGCATTGTTCTACTTCTACTCGAAGTAGTCGTCCTCATCGACGACACCATTAGCGGTGCGAAGAAACAAAACGCCAGCTCATAGGGAACCTATAATATTTATAAATGAAATGAGCGAGACAAAGTGAAACATTTCATTCAAAACAATCATAACGGAGAGATCCACGATAATTGCCTCCTACGAAATAAGCCCTCATGGTAGATATGATTGGTGCATATATAATCCCTGACAAGCCAAATATATCCTCCCTCTTGCAGCATCCGGTCAAAAAATCAACGGCCAAAGATTGAGTCGTGGTAATGGCGGCGGTAGGGCTTTTCATTCTAGGTTTGCGTGACGATGTGATAAGCTGCGACACTGTCATCCCAGGAGTCGTCAGCTACAAGCACTAGCAACTCGTTGAGCTCATCCTCGTCGTCGGTATGCATAGGAAATGACATTAGTACCGAGGTGCCGTGGAGTAGAAGGTAGGTGTTGTCGTTTGCAGGGCACCCATGGCATTCCTTTTATAGTCGTATGCCTTATGCTGGAAGATACATCCAAGCTTCCAAGACAAGCCAGCATACCCAACCTTCCAAGGCAAGCTAGTTTCAAAGCAGCTACACTACCGGCGGAGGCATGCAATGGAAGGTACCCAATGACATGCACTTCCTTCCACTACAAGAATGCATATATTTTTAAATAAAATTTTGTATGTCATTTTTTTGAACAATCAATGGCATTTCCAAAAAAATTTTGTTTTAACATTATTAAAATTGTCCAAGAAACGATAATACACACGAATATGCACGACGTATCATAGAATATACGAACTTACGGTAGATGAAGAGAGGTGGTATAGAGGTGGTTAATATATGAATATAATACATATGAGTGAGAAAATAGAGGGGATATAAAGAGGCTGTTGGGATGGACTGCTGTAATTATAGGAGAGAGAAGATAGAAGGGATGGTTTAAAGGGACATAGAGGGAGAAAAATAAAAGAGCACCTGGGGATGCTGTAGCATCCCCAACAACCCCTCTATATCTCCAGTCTAAAACACTACTGGCATCCTATCTATCCATTTTTCTAAAATTCCTTCACAATTTACACTACATTCTAAAAATTCTTTTCCTCCAACATCATCTCAATATATACTACAACATTATAGAGGGACTACTGGGATGCTCAGTGGGTAGAATTTTCCTACCTAACATATTTCAGATGTGCTGGGTTCTTATTCTTGGCCAGTTGTTCCTGCAAGGATTCCATGAGCTTTTCATGGACCGAACCCTTAAGCGAAATTGGCTTGGACTTGGGGACGGACGTCCGACGCTGCGCTCGCGCGTCGGACGCCGCCTCGGTCCAGCCCAGCACGCGCGCCCTCACGAGAATGAGAAAAACCAGCCACTGTTTGCATGCACGCAATGATATCAGCGAGCCCAACATGCACACGCGCTCGCAGAAATGAGAAAAAAAAGTGCCCCTGTTTGCATGCATGCGATGACATCAGCGATGATGTCAACGAAAATATTCCTTTCGGTTTCTCTTTCGACGGCCATAGATTTTGACTGGTTGCTCCAATGCACGAACCGTTTGCACCGCTGTGTTCCTCGCATTTTTACGAACAAAACAAGACCAGTGTTGACATATAAAAGTTACTGAAACAATTTGTTATCCTAATGAAACAATTAATTTAGCCTGTTGAAACAATATGACTAGCCTGCTGAAACAATTACTTTTACGTAGTGGAAGCACAACCAAGTGAAACAATTAGTTTATCCTATTGGAACAATATATATAGCCTGTTGAAACAATTGGTTTAGCCTGTTGGAACAATATATATAGCCCGTTGAAATAACTAGTTTAGCCTGTTGGAACAATATGTCTGGCATGTTGAAACAATTAGTTTAGCATGTTGGAACAATCTATATAGTCTGTTGAAACAATTGGTTTAGCCTATTGGAACAAATATTTTTGGCTTGTTGGAACAATTAGATTAGCCTACTGAAACAACTAGTTTAGCCTATTGAAACAATTTGTCTAGGCTGATGAAACAATTTGTACAGCCTATTGGAACAATATGTCTAACATGTTGAAACAATTAGTTTATCCTGTTGGAACAATCTATCTAATATGTTGAAATAGTTCGTTTAGCCTACTGGAACAATATTTTTGGCCTGCTGGAACAATTAGTTTAGCATAGGGTATTGGAACAACCTATTGGAACAATATGTTTGATCTGTTGAAATAGTTAGTTTAGCCCGTTGGAACAATCTATCTAGTCTGTTGACACAATTTGTGTAACCTATTGAAACAATATGTTTGGCCTATTGAAACAATTAGTTTAACCTACTGGAACGATATGTCTAGCCGGCGGAAACAATTAGTTTAACCTCTTGCAACAATACATCTAGCTTGCTGAAACAATTAGTTTAGCCTATTGGAACAATATGTCTAGCCTGCTAAAACAATTAGTTAAGCCTATTGAAACAATCTGTATAGACTGTTGAAACAATTTGTTATCCTAATAGAACAATTAGTGTAGCCTGTTGAAACAATATGGTTAGCCTGTTGAAACAATTATTTTTGCCTAGTGGATGTATAACCTAGTGAAACAGTTGGATTAGCCTATTGGAACAATATATATAGCCTGTTTTTAAGATGATATGCAAATGAAAGGCCTTGTAAAATTAAATTTAAAATACAATAGATTTGAAGAGTTAAAAATGCTTCAAAAATGCCAATGTATATTTCAAGCACATACATAAAATTGTGCTAAAAAGATTTTAAAAGCTTCTGCATCATTTTATTATGTTTTGCTTATATATTCTTGTTTTATTATTTTACTATGAAAGAGTTCAGATATTAGTATGTGTCGTGTGTGTACTTACATGAGTTTAGATATTAGTATGTGTCGTGTGTGTACTTACATTCGCTAGTTAAGCAAGTTAGTTAGTATAGCTCATTGGCCTGAGAAGCTAGCTAGTTGTTTGCGCCGATCAGCATTTGGAGCAGTGGAGCCGCGCACAGGTCAAAAGGCACCATGCCGTTGCCCTCACAAAGGCAGAGGATCCCGATTGGGGGATGCTCTAGCATCCCCCAACAACCCATCTATATCTCCTGTCTAAAACACTATTGGCATCCTGTCTATCCATCTTTCTAAAATTCCATCACAATTTACACTGCATTCTAAAAATTCTTTTCCTCCAGCATCATCTCTATATATACTACAGTATTATAGATGGGCTATTGGGATGCTCAGTGGGTGGAATTTTCCTACCTAACATATTTCAGATGTGCTTGGTTCTTATTCTTGGCCAGTTGTTCCTGCAGGGATTCTTTGAGCTCTTCATCGACCCAACCCTTAAGCGAAATTTCCTTGAGGCTTCCCAAGAAGTGTACCCCAGAAAACACTTGACGGCTACTAGTTGAAGCAAAACACCCATGTACTCGTAGCAGCTCAAGCTTAGGCATGGTTTTCTCTTCAAACAAAACCGATTCCAGGTCGCGCAGGCTCTCAAGCTCCAGAACCGTCAGGCATCTGAAAGCCTCGGGACGGAACCGGAGCCGGAGCGCTCCCTCCTTGAACGACTTGCGGTGGAGCCGTAGAATGGCGAGCTGTGGGAGGCACCCTGCAAGTGCTTGTATGACATCATGCTTCACATGCTCCAGCCTCGTACTCCGTAGGCTCAACTTGGTGAGCATCCGAAGCTGTTTGATCCATGCAGGTAGTCTGACCAGATGGCCTTGCAGCTTGAGGGCATGGAGGCCAATTGGAGGGTTCAGGCCATACAGGCAGCCTTTTAACCCAGGCTCTCCCTCGGCGCGCATTGACAAGGACCGCAAATTGCGGTGGCTGTCAATGGCGGAAGAGAGCTCCTCGCAGTTGTTCTTGTTGATGCCGGTCACCCCTAGCTTCTGCAGCTGAGTGAGCTTCTTGAGCTCCTGCATCACCGTGGCCGTCCCCCGTGCAATGTTCACCACGCTCAGTGTGTGCAGGGACTTCAACCTCCCGACTCGCCCGGGCACTTTGACACCATGCGCGTCCCAGCCTCGCAGCCAAACCCCGGCTTGGAAGCACAGAGATGGCAGTGCGTCAAGGTCATGGATAGATTTCCTCTGCACATAGCTCTTGTAAGAGGCTAGGCGAAACTCCTTGAAGATCTGGAAATATCTGATACCACTGCAGCTCTCATGCTCGCTGCCAGGTGCTAGACCAGCTCGCAGGTATGTCAGACTCGAGAGATTAGCGATGCTTGCTGGCAGTGTGATCACATATGTGTCTCTTATATCTAATGTCTCTAGTTGCGGCAGATTACCAAATGAATCAGGGATATGATAGATGTATCTGCACCCTCTTAGTGACAGGTACTTCAAGTGGCGAAGGTTCCCAATTGGCACAAGGTGATGGTCTTGCAGATATTCAGTGTCTTCTAGATCTAGAACCCGGAGGAATTTCATCTTCTTGGAAATGAAAAATGGCCGCCACTCTCCAAATACAGTTAATGATCGAATGTGCGCGCGACACGTCCACTATGCTTTGCAGCACATCCTTCTCTTGGTCCCGGCTCCAGCTACTGCTTACAACAAGGTGGTGTATCTTCCTTTTAGGTTGCAATCTGCGATGCTCATCCAGTATGAAAACAGCATTGCCTTCCTCTGACTTTGAGATGCTAACATCAAGGATAACATCATGAGCTTGGAAAAAATTTGGTTTTGATGGTTGCATCAAGGACATGCTAAAAATCTCTGAAAAGTGTTCCTCTGCTACTTTCTTGGCAGTTTTGTTCCTCTCACCCCTTGAATAACCCTCGGCAATCCACCGCCTCACCAAACGTCCACGCCTGATGCCGTGGTCTTTAGGAAAAATCGACAAATACAAAAAGCAATGCTTGAGATGATAAGGCAATCCATTGTAACATGAGTTAAGGACTGCATCCATCATGCCATGTTTTGGATTGTTATTCAGCTCGACATTGATATCATCATTCATTTTTCTCCATTCCAAAGTGGTTTTAGGCTTGGTTGCGAGAAGACCTCCTATAACCGTAATGGCAAGGGGAAGCCCGTCACACTTGTTCATGAGATGTTTTGCTTGCTCAATCATGTTGTCAGTTAGATAATCCTTTTCAGTCCCACCGGATACCTGAAACACGATTAGAAAGTGAGTACCGGGTGCATGCGGGCATAATAAACGCATACAAGGAATGCAACAACAGACGAGATCTGTGACGCGTGGTGATTTTTTCCTCTCGTTTTCTCCCTGTCTTTCAAATACGTGTGCTTACAATGTAAACCATATGCCCACACGCAGCCACTGCCTCTCTTATTGTTCAGAGTATCACCACTAGGTTCCCTAAATTTCAATCCCTATATCCATCTCCAAAATACTATTCAAAGTCTCTATATTTTCATATTCTCCAGCAGAGTCTCTACCCCAAAAAGATATAGAGATTTAATAGAGTATCTAAATATAAAGACCGAGGAAAGAGTCTTTGACTTCATAGACTAATATAGTGGCTCTACTGGATGGAGTACAGAGTAAAATTGCCCACAATAGTGTCATAGAGTACTTGTTATACATGCTTATGTTACTAAAAAGAACTGCACGGTAGATCGGTGTGTTTATCCCTTTTTGCCGGCGATCTTATTTTCAAGAACAAGAACCAATTCAAACACCAGACCATCTTCAACGTTATCTTTTCAAGATTTATTTTTTCTTCACGAAGAGGTTCTCTTGATATGCTCCAACAGATTCTTTTTGCGGTTCTCTTCCGAATAAATTTTCTTTATGCATTCCCTTTAAACAAAAATTCTCCATATTTTTTTTACGAATTTTTTAAAGGGATGTTGTTGGAGATGGTGAGAGATGAAAAAAAAGAATGTGAAGAAAATAATAAGGTAATAGAATGAAAAGAAAATAGTTGGTGATGGTCTTAAGTTTTTTCTTGGTTGATTTTTCCCGATCGTCGCAACTCTGAGTGTCTGCTTTGTCGCAAAAAAGGTATGGAAACACAACATGTCAGCATTGACTCGATTCGATTCAGATACCGCGGATACTCTTTGGCTCTCGTTGGTAGCATAGTTTTTCAAAACCAAGATTTTATAATATCATAGCTTGTCAATTGTTTTATCACTGATACCATGATTTTATCAAAACTCCATTTAAACCATGGTATTCCTTAAAATTACCAACTATTTGGTTACAAAGCTTTTTACCAAAACATTGATCATGTCCAAAGATGAGAAGTAAAAACTTTAGGGGGGCTCTAGTTTACTCCCTCTCAACCCCCATAGGGTGAAACAATTATTAATTGTTTATCGTCCATTGTAAGACTGATTTGAACCCGTAATATGATATTACGTGCGCTCGTCGACGCTCGCTGTTATGCGTCCTCGGTCGCCGATGTGCTCGTCGCCCGGCTGCTGACTGTGGATAACATAGATCCCGGGTACATACACAGAGGGCCTAAAAGACCACCCGACAGGGGATGGACCAAGTCGGGTGGATGAGGACGGGTACCACTCGGACTCTAGAAGGCATGCCTGTAAGGAAAGACATAAAAATAGAAGTCTTTCCCAAATAGGGAAGATGCAATTGTAATCCTGGATAAGTACATATTTGGTTAGGGGATAGAAATAGGAATTCTACCTCGTAACCGACCAGGACTCCTCTTTGTAACCCCACCCCCACCACTATATAAAGGGGGGTAGGGGGCCATAGTTTGGCAACCAATCCAATACCCTCACCTCATAACATAACTTGAGGCCGAGAACACAACATACGATAGATCTTCCGATCATCTTGTACACATATACCCCATATAATCTTAGAACACAGGACTAGGGTATTATCTCTACCGACGAGGGCCTGAACCTGCATAAAAAAGACCCCTTGTCTTGTGATACCATCGAGTTTGGATCTAACTCATAACCCCATATATAATCATTGCCCACGATACCCCCGGTTAAACACCCATCGACGTGTCTCCGGCCATTGGCGCCATGCGCTCGCCGCCGTGCGTCCCCCCCAAGCGGCCGCGACCATGTGCTCATCTCCCCCACGACGCCATGCCTCCCTAGCCTCTACCGCCGCTACGCGTCCCCTGCGGCCGAATGCTCGTCGCCCAGCGACGCCATGCGTTTCTGACCACCACCGTTGCCGAGCGTTCCCACATGGCCGCGCGCTCGTCGCCCGGCGCCGCCCTACGTCCTCGGCCAAGCGTCCCCCAGACGGCCGCGCGCTCGTCGCTTGGCTCCACCATGCGGACCCGACAACACAGGCGCCGCTGCGTGTCCCTCGGCCCCTCGGCAGTCGCGGTCGCACGCTCGTTGCCCTGCAATGCCATGCGTCCTCGGCCCCCACCACCGCCGTGGCTGTGTGATTATCGACCGGTCCAGTTGCCGACAAAGACATGATAATAGGCGTGTAACGGGGGCAGGTGTCGGCGAGGGCGGCGAGCATAGGCGGCAGCCTTTTTTCGCAAATCAGGGAACTACAACGTATGGTCGTGTGTTCACGCCCTTACACATCGGAAATAAGCCATCGAAAACGAAAAACATATTGGAAAGTCAAAGAAAACGTGGTTTCAACCTTTATGGGTTGAGATCTCATAAATACCATTGGATCAGATTAGATCAATGGCTAAAAATAATTGGGATGCGTGTAGATCGGATTCTTTAATACTCCAAAACCATCACCATTTTGATAAAATCATGGCTTTCAATACAATTTTTTTATGTAATCAAACATCTTACGATATAGAATATCATGACATTGTCATAAAAGATAAAACTATAGTATTACTCGAAACTATTAAGATAAAATGTTTCCAAATAGGGCCAACATCATCGTTGTACGTATTCAACAAGCGAAGGCAGCGCACCAACGATGCGCCAAATGCCCGCGCGTGGGAAAAAAAAATTAAAGGCCACGGTTGGAGCAGGGATCGAACCGCTGCCTGCGGAGTGAAGGCTGCGCTAGCTAGCCAACTTGCCGAATCGCCCGCGTTGGCATGTGGCTCACCGTTTTTTTTTAAAGATTAATTTGGTATGAACGGTCGGATCTCGCAGGATGAAGTGATCGGATGGCCAAAGACTGCCCGGCGACGTGGCGACGGCAGGGCAGGTGCGCGGGCGAGACGTTGACGTGGACGCAGCAGGAAGCGGCTTGTTGGTGCCTTGTTATATGGCATTGATGTTTGGACAACCCACAGAAACTTTTGGTCAAAATTACGTCTCATCCTGCCTGTAGTGAAAAAAAATGATTGAACTGTTGTCATGTTGCTTTTGCTCAGTCGGGATTGATACACTTAGGATTAAATCTCGAGGTACGCGTACCCACGTAAGGAGGCTTTGTATCTCTGATCTTAGTTATGTGTGTGCATTGGGCATGCACATGTGTGAGAGTGCGGTGTGTATGTGGTGTAAGTTGCGTGCCTCCGTATGATGTCAAAAAAACCTTTCTTCGAGGAAGTTTTCACTCCCATCTATTAATAAATTTGGCTGCGCCAAAATGATAAAATCTTTACCACCAATTTTTTTGTGATATCCAAAATCATTCAGCCCTCTTTGATCAATGGGGAGGAAGGTTTTGACAGAGCAATCACTATTTGGCTTTGCACTTTAGAACTATCGGCGATTGGAAATCCACCCCTTATCGAGAGGGAAAAATTGGGTGAATGACACCCAATACGCAGGTTTCTTTGCTCATGACACTAAATACACATGCCCCGGGCTGGAACACACCGCGCGTACGAATTCTTTTTTCTGGTGACATCCTCGCCCACTTTCCCTGGTTTGCCCTGATTTCTTTATTTCTCTCGCTGTTTTCCCTCGTCTCAGACCGGTTAGACCGGGACAAAAAACCAAAGGGGTTCCCCGACTCCCCGACTCCCGCGCTAGGGTTCGTCGTCGAAGGCGACCTTGACCGCGGCGGCGCCCACCGCGGAGACGGCGACCGAGGGGTTCCCCGACTCCCGCGCTTTAGGGTTCGTCGTCGAAGGCGAGACCGCGGCGGCGGCCACCGCAGAGACGGCGACCTCCACGGCGACGGGTGGCACGGCGATGGCAGGCACGACGACGATAACCTCCACAACGGTGACCTCCACGGCGACAGCGGCCACAACGACGGCGATCTCCACGGCGACCATCACGGGAGCAATCTTCACGGAGACACCACACGGAGACGGCGACCTTGATGTTGCTCATGCTTTGCTGCAGTTGTTCATCGTTTTGTTAAGACTATTTGTAGCAGAAATTGATCTTCAGAAGTGGTACATTGGATATGTGAGATGTGAGAAGCTACAGAAGCATGTTCATCCTATTTGTAGCAGCAATTGTTGACTAATTGCTGTAGTGAATTATTGCTGTAATAGGTTGGATTGATGTGCTGATGCTGTTGACTAAAAAGTGATATGATCAATGAAATTTATAAGCATGATTTTGGATGTCTATTTTTGTTGTTTGTTTCCTGAACATTGATTTTTCAGTCTTGAGTCTAAACTAAGCATCAAAAGACTTTGTTCAGCACAAACAAATGCAATCAGGCCTACTGACTTGTACAATTATTCTGCATTACCATACTGATCATCAGAGCTGTGCGTCAAGGCCAATTCAGAGCTGTACCTGAAGGCCAAAGCTGTACCTACAAAAATAAAAAGAGCATTCTAGAAAATCTGATCACCGCATTCAGATTTCAACCCTCAAGGCCAAAGCTGTACCTGAATCTCAATCTTTCTGACTGAAAAATGATTATTCACAATACAGCTGCTAATTCCATACAAAATGAAGCTGAAAGAGACTATTTGCCAAAGTAATCCTGAACACAGTTCACTCCAAATGTGGTTGTCAAGTTGTAGCCATAAAAAATAAAACATATACTGGTATACATGATCAGGCTAACTCCATCGGGTTAAATCCATATAACATAAGACATATATATGAGCAAGTTCACTGCAGGTTCACTCCATTAGTATAGGAGCTGGACAAAATATATACAGGTTCACTCCATTAGGAGCTGGACAATATATACAGGTTCACTCCATTAGGAGCTGGACAATATATACAGGTTTACTCCATTAGGATATTACAAAATATGGCATGGTAACAACAAACAACCACATCAAAGCCATTTTGCAAAGACCAAATGAGCATCCTTCGAAGCCATTTTCCTTGGAGTCATCTTCTTGGCAGGATGATTATTGCCTCTAGGAGATGTCTTTCTTGGAGTCAGATTTTCTTTGCCTTTGGGGGATCCTGTTTTTGTTGGAGTCAATTTTCTTGCAGCTTGTTCTTGGGCTTGGAAGGATCTTCTAGCCCTTGGAGGTGTAGTATGCTGTTGCTGACTGCTCCCTTCTCCATTGCTCAATGCCAATTGTCTGCATCGAAAATATTTAAGATTTAACGTTAGATGCCATCAAACCAAGCATTTTATAAATTACTAAACTTTCACCTTCTGGTCACAGGGCCAGGACTATTGCTGTCATTGTTGTGCGCCACCTTCTGCCTTTTGGGTGTGCTTTCACATGTATCCATTGGTCTCCCTTTCTTGGCACGACTTTTTCTGCAAATGTGAACAATGTATCGGAAGTAAGTAATTGAAGAGAAAAATTGCAGAAAAAATAGGTATGATGGTTAAACCTTTTCTTTGTGCCATTAAGATGGCATTTTGTAGATGTTTGCCTATGGCCCAATTCCCCACACCCCTTACATTTCACCTGCCACTTTCCTTGGCTCCTCACCCTTGTTTTCTCCAGGCACCCTACTATCCTATTCTTTCTTTGTCTTCCAACCGATCTTTTTACTAAGGGCGGCATGACCTTGTAGCCAAGATCCACATAAGGCCATTGTGACTTATCGGTGATTGGAGAAATAACACCGGCATATGCAAGCTTAAAGTACTTCACTGAAAAATAAGGGTGTAGGTAATCATCCATCTTTGCGTTTCTCTGAGTAATTATGAATGCCAAAGCATGTGGACAGGGTTTCCCAGAAACTTGCCACTCTCTGCACGTGCACTGATGCTCTTTATATTTGACCACATGTCTAACTATTTCGAAATCCTCGGAGACCTCACTAACTTCTGCAGTGTCTTTACCACCAGGAAGGACTTTCAATTTTCCCAAGCTTCTAGTCATTGCATTAAGCGCATACACTACAGCAGGCAACATTTTTCCTTGAAGTCTCTCACCTATCATCCTCCTCCGATGATACAAATGCATTGTCTTAGCTCTAATAGTGTCAGCAAGCTCTGCAACTGGTAGATCCTTGACATCCTTAATCCAATTGTTCCAACATTCAGCTAGATTGTTGGTAATATAGTCACACTTTATCTCCTCTGAGAATTTGCTTCTCATCCATAACATGTTGTGGTACCTAGCCAACCAAAGTGCAACTTCTGGGCATGCATTGTATATCTTTGACATGTAATGATCAAACCTCGATGGGAGATAAGACCTAGCAGCAGGGTACATGTTCCCATACACCGGACCTTGAAACTTTTTTATGAAATTATTCATCAAGTGTCTAAAACATTCCCTGTGCTCTGCCCAAGGGTACATATTCTTGACCGCAATCTCTAGGCCCTTGCAAGCATCAGAGCTGATTGCTAGATTTGGTGGATTCCCTATGGCCTTTTGTAGTTGCTGCATAAACCAGGTCCAATTGTCTGTAGTTTCTGCATCAAAAAATCCAAATGCAACTGGAAACATCCAGTTATGGCCATCTAAACCTGTAGCTGAAGCAAGATGACCATTCCACCTGCCATTCAATGCTGTGGAATCAATGCTTAAACATGGCCTACAACCATTTAGAAAACCATTAATACTAGCCTTGAAGCAACAAAAGAATCTGTGGAAGTAAACTTCTTCCCCATCCTGCTGTAAACCAATCTCAACAATGCTACCAGGGTTTCTTAACTCAATCTCTGCCTTGAACCTAAATAACATTTGGAAACTTTCTTCCCATGTCCCAAAAACTTGTCCTGCAGCCTTTTTTCTACCACTCCACACTCTTCCATATTCAAGTGATACATTGTACTTCCTCTCCAACTCACTTTGAATTTCTGTAGCACCAATATTTGGATTCTCCTTTAGAAATGGGATTGCCTGCTCAGCTATCCAGTGATATGAAGCCATCTTTGTCATTATCCTGCCAGTTGATGCACATGAGTGCTGGTTTTTGTTCAATGTAACCTAGAGCACAAAAAATAATTTCAATGCCTTGCATAGTGACACATCAACTAGAAAAGATACAAATCAGTGCACAAGAATTAATTTATTTCTACAATTAATACCTTCACAGATACTCCATCCCGCATCAACTTTGCTACAATAGCCCATGGACAACCCTTAGCTCTGCAATACCCTCTAAACCTAGTTGATTCTGCTTTTTCAGTTTTTACCTCAAATTGCCCCACAATAGCATGTTGCCTGAGTGCCATTCGAAAGTCTTGCATTGTTGCATAAATGCTACCCTCTGTCATTGGGGGATTTTCCTTATCATATTGAAGCCCTCCCTCATCTGGGACGATATCTTGCACACAAGAGTCTGCCTCATATCTTACACCACCATTGTCAACAACATCAGATGTTCTTTCTTGTTCAACATAATGGTCTTCTGCTCCATCCGCTCTGTCGTCATCATTTCTAAGTCCAAGTAACACATAAACATCCTCCTCCTCGACCACTGGCATAGCTGAAGCTTTCCCAATCTGCTGCCCAACTTCATCTTGTACTAACTCATTTGATGGACTTTCCACTACAAACAGATTGTCCCAATCTACTGTAAAAGCAGCATCGACCTCATTTCTCCAACAATCAACAAAAAAGATTTGTTAGGATGAATCCTAACAGAAAATTGAACAAATTTAGCACAAGTATTCCAGATCAAATATAACACAAACAGAATATTGATCTGTGAGAATGCAAGGGGATGCAATGTGAAGAACTTCCTCTGGATCGTAATGGTGCTTCTACAAGAGATACTTAGCATGAGGGCATGCAATTATATTCCATCAAGCATTTCAGTGTAGATTAACAGCAGAAGACAATGAATACCTATGCCTGAAATAGCTAAATTAATGTTCAACCAAGTATAGAAGAGAATAAACCAAAAGATGAAGCTAAAGTGCTGATCTACACCAAGTAAGGAAGAACTCTACACTGTCATATACAAACATGAAACAATATTACCTTGGCACTTACAAATAATTAAGGCTGCTTGCTTCTGTTCTTAAAATACTTATGAATCTATTAGACTAGTGCAAATCATATGACCTGATGTGATGGTGTGTGAGTGACTATGATGAACCAAAGGAAACAGAAAATCATGGCACTTCGAATCAGAACTGTAGAGGCTCTTATAATTACAAGATTCATATTCAAACTTTTCTTATGAAGTATGAATCAGCTGACAATATGGCAGACAAAAATTGAACAAATTACATGGGATTTCTCACATTGCTCATGTTTAGCAGGACTGCGGGAGGGAGTGCCAATCCAATAAATTACAAGGGATTTCTCACATTGCTCATTTTAGCAGGAGGGAGTGCCAATCCAACAAATTACAAGGGATTTCTCACATTGCTCATGTACAGGGGATGGTTTGGGATGAACTCACCTTCCAGGACTCTCCTCGCGGGGAATCATGCCGCCGGCGGGGTCAAGCTCGGCGGGGTATCGCTGTGGAGGTTGCCGTCGCAGTTGCCGTCGCGGTGGTCGTCGAGGTCGCCGCGGAGGTCGCCGTCTCCGTTGTTGCCGTCGTCGTGGAGGTCACCGTCGCCTTCGAGGTCGCCTCCACGACGCGCCCTAGTGCGGGTGGCGGGAAAAGATGTGTCTCGTTCTCCCGCTCGAGAGCCCCTCTGGTTTTTGTCCGGTCTAAACGGTCTGTGAAAAAAGATATTTGTAGAGGGCAAATAGAAACAGGGGAAAATGGGAGGAAGTGGGCTGTAATGTCACAGGCAAATGAAATTCGCAGCCACAGTGTCACTCGTCCTGGTGCATGTGTATTTAGTGTCATGAGCAAAGAGACCTACGTATTGGGTGTCACCCACCCAATTTTCCCCTGTCGAGAGACACTGCCGCCGCGCGCCGCCTCCCTCTATCTCTCCTCCTCGCGTGAGTTGCCGGTGTTTTCCTGGGTGTCTCCAGTGGTGGAGCTTGGCTCCATCTACACGCCGTCCGGATCCGATGGGAAAGAGACTAGATCTGGTGGTGGGCAGCCCTAGAGCGTCATCCTCAGCCTCGTCCCGCGCGACGGCGGCGGCACTGCCTCTCAATGCCACAGCTGGGGTTCGTCCTCGTCCCAGCCTTCCTTTTCGACGGGGCCGCCCCCTCTCCTCGATCCGGCCTCGTCCTGAGCAGCGGCGGCGAACCAGTGAGCAGAGGCACTCTATCGGAGGACGGAGCAGTGAACTAGTGAGCTAGTGGCCTCCCATTCGGATTTGGACATGGCGTCGACTCCCCTTCATCTCCTTTGGACGCGGCGCCCAGCCTTCCCCTCTACGTGAGGTGGCGTGGCTCCCCTTCCTCCGGATCTAGGCGTGGCGCGTTTTGCTTCTTCTTTGTCTGCACCTTCGCGTGCAGTGGTGGAGCTCGACGTCGACTTTTCCTCTTCCTTCTTCCTCCTAGGCCGATCTTGGCGGAGGCCGTCCTGGAGGGGCCGCTTTGTAAGAGGCCGGATCCACGGGTAGGAGGTTCGGATCTGGTGTTGTATTGGCCGGAGCGGTCGAAGTGGTTGTGCTCCAGGGTCGTGGGACCGGTGGCCTCGTAGCTTGTCGAACGTCGGCACCGACACCTTCTCCTTCTTCCCTCTCCTCCTAAGCTCCCCTTGGTGGAGGCCGCTTGAGGGGGTCTGCTTTGGTAGCTGGCCAGAGTGGACGGAGCAGGTGCGCTCCAGGGGAGTGACATCTCTTTGGCTCCTTCTGTGGTGGCTTGGTGGGCCGTTGCCTGTCCTATAGTGGCACGGCGACCCTTGTTTCTAGCCTGGTCCCATGCTCATCCACTTTTCCCTCCCCTTCTTGCTAGGTGCTCGGTGGTGTAGGTTGGCGTTTTCCGGGTTAGTGGCGTGGTTCAGCTTGTGCCGCCTAGGTGGCGTGGCGTCCGGTCTCCTTCAATTCTCGTGCGCTGGACACCAGGCGTGGTGGCCCCTCTCCAACGGCGTTTGCTGGTGACCTTTCTCCGGCATCGTCCGCGTTCTCCACTTCTTGACTCGGTCCCGTCCCTCTCGTTTTGACCCTCCCTTTCTCCGAGTTGTCAGGTGGCATGGGCCGTGTCTTCCGCATCGGGTGGCGGCATCCGTGTGCTTTCAACCATCAGCAGCCTCTACCTTGTGCGCTAGTAGCGCAGGTCTTGGGCGAAAGCCCTGCCCCTTTGGGCTAGTGTTGGCATCACCTTTGATGTCGTTCCCTCGTTGGAGGCATCACCTCTTGGACCTTTCTCTGCTCTGGGTGAAAATCCTAGTGGCTTTGTGACGGCGATGGGTTCTCCCCGTCGCTACCTTGTTGGAGGCATCGTGGTCGCCGTATTACACTATGGGTTTTCGCTAGGTCTTCTGCTCTAGGAGTCGCTTGTTGCTGTGTGAGTGTTGGTGGCGTTTCCCCTTCTCCCTCTCCTATATCTCTCTCTTGTTCGGCCTTGGTCCTAGGTTGCAGTGGTGGGGCTACATTCCTTCTTTCTTCTCTGTAGACGGTGTTCTAGGCGGTGGCTAAAGGTGTGCCTGGTTTTGGCTAGGGTTGCAGCAGAACGCTATGGTTGTACCCCATGTTTGGACAGACTTTTTGATTTTATTTTCTCTTACTTATCAATGAAATAGAATGATAGTTCTCCTGCCCCTCTTTCAAAAAAAAGTCTCCAACTATTTCTTAAAATGCGGGCTGTTCATGCCGAGTCGAGTTCCCCACGGAGGCTCGATTAGGCCAGCGTGTTTGGTTGTAGGAAGGCACAATGGTTTTCGGTAGAGGGCGAGAGACTATATAGATGACTCGCCAAGTGAAGTAGAGAGGAAGGACACGGATTTGATTGCTTTTTTAAAAAAGTCTTGAGGGTTTTTCTTTTGAGTAAAAGACACCAACGGTCCTTAAACTTTTCCCGCGGTGCCATTTAGGTCCACGATCTTCCAAAATGGAAAAGCGCATCCCTAAACTTTTTAAAGTGCGTAGTTTGGATCCAAATTCCATCCGGATGACTAATCTTGCCACCGTGGACGGTCCACATGGCATTTTTATATTTAAAAATTCAGAAAAACATTAAAAAGTTCAGAAAAATGCAAAAAAATCAAAAAATCATTATAAAAATTGGAAAAATCATTAAAAATCATAAAAATTCATAAAAATCATAATAGAAATCAGAAAAAATACTTATAAAAATCAGAAAAATCAATATAAAAATTAGAAAAATTCGTAAAATCATTAAAAAAATTGAAAAAATCATAAAAAATCAGAAAAATTCAATTATAAATATCAGAAAAACATAAAAATCAATATAAAAATCAGAAAACCCATTATAAGAATCATTATACAAATAAAAAAATCATAAAATCACTATAAAAATCAGGAAAATCCAAAAAAAATTAGAAAAGTTAAAAAAATTCAGAAAACCATTAAAAGGTAGAAATATTTGAATAAACCACCTCCTGTGCATATCCAGCATGCACATCGAGCAAGGTGGTCTTGCTGCAGCCAAAAAGTTTGGTCAGTTTTTGTTTTTTTTGCTTTTTATGTTTTATTTGAATTTTTCTGATTTCTATAGTTTTTATGATTTTTCCAATTTTTATAATGATCTTTCTGATTTTTATAATTATTTTTCTGAATTTTTACAATGATTTTCCGTTTTTTTGATTTTTTTGATTTTATAATTATTTTTTCTGATTTTTATAAAAAAAAATTCCTAAATTTTTATATTTTTTGATATTTTTTTGATTTTTATATTTATTTTATGAATTTTTATGATTTTTCTTTTTTATAATTATTTTTTCGAATTGTTTTTGCATTTTTTTATTTTTAAATGTTTTTCCAAATTTTTAAATATAAAAATGCCACGTGGACCGTCCACGGTGGCAAGATTAGTTCCTCTGACTTTGAGATGCTAACATCAAGGATAACATCATGAGCTTGGAAAAAATTTGGTTTTGATGGTTGCATCAAGGACATGCTAAAAATCTCTGAAAAGTGTTCCTCTGCTACTTTATTGGCAGTTTTGTTCCTCTCACCCCTTGAATAACCCTCGGCAATCCACCGCCTCACCAAACGTCCACGCCTGATGCCGTGGTCTTTAGGAAAAATCGACAAATACAAAAAGCAATGCTTGAGATGATAAGGCAATCCATTGTAACATGAGTTAAGGACTGCATCCATCATGCCATGTTTTGGATTGTTATTCAGCTCGACATTGATATCATCATTCATTTTTCTCCATTCCAAAGTGGTTTTAGGCTTGGTTGCGAGAAGACCTGCTATGACCGTAATGGCAAGGTGAAGCCCGTCACACTTGTTCATGAGATGTTTTGCTTGCTCAATCATGTTGTCAGTTAGATAATCCTTTTCAGTCCCACCGGATACCTGAAACACGATTAGAAAGTCTCTCTTCAATCCCACCGGATCCTTTTCAGTTAGATAAACGCATACAAGGAATGCAACAACAGACGAGATCTGTGACGCGTGGTGATTTTTTCCTCTCGTTTTCTCCCTGTCTTTCAAATACGTGTGCTTACAATGTAAACCATATGCCCACACGCAGCCACTGCCTCTCTTATTGTTCAGAGTATCACCACTAGGTTCCCTAAATTTCAATCCCTATATCCATCTCCAAAATACTATTTAGTATCTATATTTTCATACTTTTCTTTTATTGTCATATTTCAAAAACAGTTTGGCGCATTGTCCAAATTGCTCTTGGTTTGAAAGTTCCTACTAGTTGTTCTCACTTACTAGGCGATTGGCTTCATGGAATTTCTTTAGATATAAAGAAAATGATTTTTGTTGGAACGGCGGCCCTTCTTTGGGCGATTTGGCTTTGCCGTAATGATATTGTTTTTAACAAATGCAAAGATATCTCATGTATGCAGGTTATCTTCAGAGGATCCTATTGGTTACGCCAATGGGCCTTGTTACAAAAGGAAGATGAGCGGGGGTGTTTCGTCCAAGCTTGCCGATCTTTGGAAGAGGTGGCCTTGTCATGTTTTGCCACTCACGGATGGCAATTAAATAATAGACTTTGTAATGCTTAAATCATTTTTATCTTTGCTTTGTTTCAGTCCTCTTTTGGTGAGGATCTTTTAGGTGTTGGTACTGTAATGTTCTTTTGTTGAGGACTGTGTGACTTTTATTTGCCGTATACATCTTCGGATGTAGAGGCTGGATTAATTTCCATTATCGAAAAAAAAATACTCTCCGGTAGAGTCTCTATCGCAAAAAAGATATAGAGATTGAATAGAATATCTAAACATAAAGACTGAGGAAAGAGTCTTTAACTTCATAGGCCGATATAGTGACTCTACTGGATGGAGTATAGAGAGTGAAATTGATCGCAATAGTGTCATAAAGTACTTGTTATACATGATTATCTTACTAAAGAAGAACTGCACGGTAGATCAGTGTGC
The DNA here is from genome assembly GCA_005191435.1 of Raddia distichophylla. NCBI lineage: Eukaryota > Viridiplantae > Streptophyta > Magnoliopsida > Poales > Poaceae > Raddia > Raddia distichophylla. The sequence continues at coordinate 1,688,453 of SPJY01014963.1, forward strand.
TTATCCCTTTTTTGCCGGCAATCTTATTTTCAAGCAGGGGCGGACGCAGACAAAAATAATAGGAGGGGTTGACCTAAGTGGCTCAAGGCCTAAATCTAAAGTCTAGCCCCTGCTTTCTTTATATTTTACACTAAAAATTATAGGGGGGCTAAGAGGGGGCTCTACCGTCATACACCGCGTAGGGGGGGTTAGAGCCCCCTTAGACCCACCGGTGGATCCGCCCCTGTTTTCAAGAACAAGAACCAATTCAAACACCAGACCATCTTCAACGTTATCTTTTCAAGGTTTATTTTTTTCGTGAAGAGGGCCTCTTGAGATGCTCCAACAGATTCTTTTCACGGTTCTCTTCCAAAGAAATTTTCTTTATGCAGTATAAGTCTCTAAGTCTACGGTGGTTTTTGAACCCAGCCTCTAAGTTTATGGCTCGGCGACAAGCTACTCAGTTACACACCTACGCCTACAAGTCTACGGCTCGGCGATAATCTACTCGTCTACACGCCTACGCCCACGCCACGTGCGCCCAAGTATTCAGCCCGGCTGTACGCCATCGCGGGCCACGAACGCCCGGTACGGCCATACGCCTACGCCTCCAAGTGTACGGCTCGCGACAAGCTACTCGGCTACACGCCTACGCCTCCAAGTATACGGCTCGGCGACATGCCACTTGGCTACATGCCTACGATCGCGCCACGTGCGCCCAAGTATTCAGCTCGATTGTATGCCATCGCCCGCCACGAGCGTCCGATACGGCTACATGCCTACGCCTATAACTCTACGATTCGGCGACAAGCCACTCAGATACACCCCTATGTTCGTGACACGTGCGCCCAAATATTCAGCGCGGCTGTATGCCATCGCGTGCCACGAGCGTCCGGTACGGCTGCACGCCTATGCCTTCAAGTCTACGGCTCGGCGACAAGCCCCTCGGCTACGCGACTACGTCTACAAGTCCACGGCTCGGCAATATGCCACTCGGCTACACACCTATGCCCGCGCCACGTGCGTCCAAGTATTCAGCGTTGATGAACGCCATCGCGCGCTACGAGCGCCCGGTACGGCTACACGACTACGCCTACAAGTTTACAGCTCGGCAATGTGCCACTCGGCTAAACGCCTATGCTTGCGTCACGAGCGGCCAAGTCTCCAGCTCGGTTGTACGCCATCGCACGCCACAGCGTCCGGTACGGCTATGTGCCTATGCATACAATACTATGGCCCGGCGACACGCTACTCGGTTACACGCCTATACCTCCAAGTTTATAGCGCGACATGCTACTCGGCTACGCGCCAACGCCCGCGTCATGAGCGTGCAAGTTTTCAGCTTGTACGTCATCGCGCGCCACGAGCGCCCAGTACGGCTACACGCATACGCCTACAAGTCTACAGCTCGGCGACATGCCACTCGGCTACACGCCTACGCCTAGAAGTTTACGGCTCGGCGACATGCCACTCGGTTGCACGCCTACGCCCGCACTACATGCGCTCAAGTATTCAGTGCGGCTGTACGCCATCGCGCGCCATGAGCGCCCGGTACGGCTACACGTCTACACCTCCAAGTCTATGGCTCGGCGACACGCCTACGCCTCCAAGTCTACGGCTCAGCAACAAGCCACTCGGCTATACGCCAACGCTTACAAGTCTACGGCTCGGCGGCACGCTACTCGGCTACATGCCTACGCCCGTACCATGAGTGCCCAATTCTCCAGCTCGGCTGTACGCCATCGCGTGCCACGAGCGCCGGCTCGGCTACACGATTACGTGTGCACCACAAGTGCCCAAGTCTATGGCTCGGCTACACGTCTACGCCTACACCAGAGCTAAGTTCTCATTACCATAATCTTTTCATATAAATCTAAATTGTTTCTTAACTTGCTACTTAGTCGGTCTTCACCTAAGCAATAAGACGGGGGCTACACCTATTAGGTGCACTTGCGTGCACTTTTGTTTCTTTCTCTTAATGATCGCAAATGAATCCGAGTGTTTATTCTGAGTAGTGAAGCTCTGACCCACGACGGCGAACTCTAGTCACTCGATACGCGTGCCTGGGAAAAGAGCCATAAGCCAATTCCTGACGCCCGTGGGCTAGACTAGTCGGGCTGAGTGCATAACAAAAGGAATATTACTTGGAGAAATTAAATATCAAAAAAGAAAAGTAGCAAAAGCATAAAAACTACACAAATAAAGCAGTCGGACCTTACATCTGATTGATTATTTTTTCATCCAGATACTGTCTAAATCCTACATGTACATGTTACAGGGTTCATGGGTTTTTACCTCATCCAGTACCTTCTACAACTCCGTCTACGAGTAAGAAGGATCTGCGCAATGAGTGACAACTACGGCTCGGCGAGCACCTAGCACAGCTACACGCTTATGCCCGCGCCTCGACCGTCCAAATCTATAGCTCAGCGAGCGCCCGGTATGTCTACGCGCCTACGCCGGCTCCTCGAGCATTCAAGTCTGTGGCACAGCTACACGCCCACGCCAACTTCGGTACGGCTATATGCTTACTCCTCTGGTCATAGGCCACCTTGCACCCTGAGCGCTAACTACGCCTTCTAGCTGTGCGTCACAACTAGTGGCTACAAGCGCTACTGGGCTAAGCCAAATTCATCCTCGGTACACCCCATGTTTGGTTGATTACCGGTAGAGCTATAAAAAATACCCATCTCTTGGTATACCCTATGTTGGGTCACTAGTTGGTCACTCCATGTAAGGATCAGATACCAGAGATGTCGGGATTGAGTTTTGATGGTACGCTCCAGTTGGGGCTGACGCTGTACACCGCAACCCCGGTATGGATACCATATGGCCAAACTCTATCCTTAAGGTACGCCCTGTGTCAGGGCCGCCAGCTGTATCACACTTCGGTCGGATACAGGTACCGTCTGGCTGACAACAATGATATGCCCCATGTTGGGACACTAGATGTGTGCCGCACCACTTGGATACAGGTATCATTGGGCCAAACCCTATCCAGATGGTATGCTCCATGTTGTGCCAATCGCTTTACTCTACGAGTATAGGTATCAGATGGTTAAAAATACGATATGCCCTCCGGGGCCACCAGCTATATCCCACTCCGGTCGGGTACATGTACCACTCGGCTCTTCAGCCAAAACCACGGTATGCTCTCTGGGGCCACCAGCTGTATCCCACTCCAGTCGGGTACAGGTACCGCTCGGCTCTTCAGCCAAAACAAATGGTACTCCCCATGTTGGGTCACAAGCTGTACATCGCAAAATGAGTACAGGTATCACTTCATCAAAATCAAAGTGATGCGCCTCACAATGGGCCGACCGCCAGAACTCCAGCAACCCGGGCTGGGTATCACTAACAACTCTAAGGATCTCTATGACTCTTTCACAGTCTTCTCGTAGATAACTGGCAGAAGCCAATCGGGAAAAAGCGTCAACAATCTACAAGCATTTGGCATGAAGCAAGACTCATCCAAGGTGCGGTAGAGAGAAGAAACAACACAACTATGAAGCACTTGAGGGCTACTGTGGATAACATAGACCCCGGGTACCCACACGGCGGGCCTAAGAGACCATCCAACAGTGGATGGACGAAGTCGGGTGGATAAGGACTGTACCACTCGGACTCTAGAAGGCTTGACTGGCAAGGAAGGACATAAAAATAGAAGTCTATCCTTAATAGGAAAGATAAACTTGTAATCCTGGATAACTACGTATCAGGCTAGAGGATAGAGATAGGAATCCTACATCGTAACCGACTAGGACTCTACCTTGTAACCCTGCCCCCCACTATATAAGGCGGGCAGGGAGCTCCCTGGTTTGGCATCTACAACATCCCACATGATGATCTTCATCATTATCTACATACACATCTCCACACCCATCCATAGAGAGACAACTCCCTCTACATTGATCATCAGATCACCATTATAATCTCAGAGCATAGGACTAGAGTATTACCTCCAACGCGAGGGCCTGAACCTGTATAAAAAACCCCCCTGTCTTGTGCTATCATCGAGTTTGGATCTTATGCATCGCCCCATATATAATCATTGTCGACGATAATCCCCGGTTAGCTACCAGTCGACACATCACCTCTCGGACCTTCCACTGCTCTGGGTGAAAACCCTAGCGGCTTTGCGACGGCGGCAGGTTCTACCGTCGCTACCTTGCTGGAGGCGTTGTGGTCGCCGTATTATGTTATGGGTTTCTGCTAGGTCTGCTACTTTAGTAGTCGCTTGTTGTTGTGTGAGTGTTGGTGGCGTTTCCCCTTTTCACTCTCCTGTATCTCTCTCTTGTTCGGCCTTGGTCTTAGGTTGTAGTCAATTCCTTTTTTCTCCTCTGTAGGCGGTGTTTTCGGCGGTGGCCGGAAGTATGCCTGGCTTTGGGTATGGTTGTAGTGGAGCGTTGTGGTTGTACCCCGTGTTTGGACGGACTTTTTATTTTATTCTCCCGCTTATCTATAAAATATGACGGTAGTTCTCCTGTCCCTCTTTTAAAAAAAAACGTCTCCAATTATTTCTTAAAATGCGGGCCGTTCATGCCGAGTCGAGTTCCCACGGAGGCTCGAGTAGGCCGGTGTGTTTGGTTGTAGGAAGGCACAGTGGTTTTCGGTAGAGGGCGAAAGACTATATAGGTGACTCGCCAAGTGAAGTAGAGGGAGGACTTGGATCCGATTGCTTTTTGAAAAAAGTCTTGAGGTTTTTTTTTTTCACATAAAAGGGCATGCAAGGTGATGAGTACTGAGTATGAATTTTAAAGCATGTCACGTGGTCAAAAACTATATCGAGCCGCATGCACACTTATTTATGATATATAGACAAGCTGTTGTGTATGTATAGGTGTACCTTATTTATGAACAACTGAAGAGCCTGTTCATCTGATATGTCTTTCATACTGTGTGTGTTCTCCTTTTTCTTGGAACAATATCGGGCAACACCTTCAGAACTTGTGGTGACAATGATCCGGCTACCATTGTTGTCTGGAGGCAAAATCGTTATTATTGAATCCCAATCTGCAGTAGATGATATTTCATCAAGAACAATAAGGTACTTCTTCCCACTTAACTCTTGAAAAATATCCTTATCGCTGAAGGTTTTTTCACTTTTTTCAGCTTCGTCGTCGCTCAAATTTTCTTTTATTTGAGCGGCCAACCCCAACTGCTGAGCAAAGCTCTTAAGGAGCTCTTGGAATGTAAAGGGAGGCAATATAGTTATCCAAGCACGCTTCTCAAACTTAAGCTTCTCAAGCTGGGGGCTTTCATAGATACTCCTGACGAGAGTGGTTTTGCTGATGCCATCCATTGCCCACAAGGAAACCACTCGACGGTCCGCGCTATCTTCAGAAAGTTGTTGCAGAACTGTAGCTGTTGCAGCTTTGAAACCTATTGGTTCAGAGTCCACCTAATTAAACAAATTAGATTATTAGCTATCTGCAAAAGTTTCATGTTCAGAGTGTCCAAAGCACTCAGATGTTAGCATTGTATGCGTTATTAATCTGTTTATATTTGTCCAAAAAGCTGCTCTGAACTTCACAAGGCTGAGTTCATAACTTCTTTTATTTTTTTTGGCTTCCTCAGGTCGCTGCACAGTTCTTTTACCCTTGTTTTGGCTCCCTCTTAATGCGTTGGTATAATGGTATGTATACAAACTTCTATACATGCGTTTATTCTAAAATTGATGCTAGCTAGTTTAATTTATGTGATCGTCGACATCGTATGCAGATACTCATTTGTTGTGGTTGTTAGTTCAGTGTACTCATGTGCAGATGCTGGTTGACACTCATTGTTAGAATTTTCTGTGGCTAGATTTCGTCTTGCATACGCCAATGCACCCAACGATCCCATCATGGTTTTGCAGACCGGACGAAATTCAGTGAAACACCCCTAATTTGCCACACGTAGAACCAGGATTTTCATGATTTTAGCATATATTAAAAAGAACTACATAACCATATTAAAGCATATTAGTGCAAGACTGCAAGCAGCTGTTGCTAGCTTTGTTATCTTTGTGTAAGAGAAGTCTTGTATTCGAACAATCAAACCCTCATGAACGCATTTATTTGTATCATTTGTGTTCTATTTTTTTTAAAAAAATGTTTTTATTCAAAATTTTCTGCCTAATTTTTCAGATTTTTTGTTGCTTCAGCAACCCCGTCCGGCAAGACAAAAAAAAATAATTCCAGCTATCAAAACAGAGTCCAGCTTGCAACTTGGTGTAGTTAAGTACTCCAAGTGTAGATACAGAATAAATTAAGCAACAACGGTTGGTGGGCGTGCAAGGTTTACCTCTTTGTGGAAGACATAGATAGGATTGACGAATGGCCCTTCCTGTTGTATCTCCAACACCTTGTTGCCATCCTCGGTGCAGCAGCTTGCAACTGCAGCATTGTCAGTGCATACTAAGATTCGGCTCCCATTCTTGTTGTTTGGAAGATATGTTTTTATCCAGTCCCACTCTTCTATTGTAGAGAGGCCGTTAAGCACAATCAAGTATCGCTTAGCCACATACCATTAAAATCGTCGACCAAGCTATAATCTTGTGCTTCCATCTTATTCAACACTGACACCCCAGTAGGTATTCCTTCTGCCGTCCTCCCGGTTTCCTCGCAGGAGTTCTCTTGGAACTGCCTTGTCAAGCTCCCAATGAATTCCTTTGGGTTGAAAGGGTGCATCAGCCTTACCCAGGCGCTGCATTCAAACCCCTCCTTCACCTTCTGATAGACTGCCCTAACGATGGGCACCATCTTGGCATCATCACCTGCACACACTGCTATCACTCGGAGGTCATCGCCCTGCTTGGTGACGAGCTGGATGAAATCCACCTTTCCTTGCTTTGCGGGAGGACGACGACGACAATCTTCAATGCTGAAGGTGGCGAAACCATCAGTCTGCTCAACTGCAGCAGCAATGGGAGATACTGGCTTGGAGCCATGGATGAGGTGGTAGCGCATGTTCCTTTGGCTAACGTCTTCAACCTTGGCCCTTAGCTCCTTCATCTCCTTGGCAATGAGGTGCCTCACTCGCAATTTCGTGCAAGGAAGTTGCCAATGCAAACAGGATCTCCTCTTCTCTAATCGGATAGCGTAGTCTTGGAGGCAGTCCTCCACATCGTATGCCACCTCGCGGACTTGCTTCACCCACGTCTTGAGGACCTCGTGGTGGTGGCTATGCTCTCTGTCCGCGGCCACGAGGAAAGACTGCATCATCTCCAGCTCGTCCCTGATGAATGCCTGGTCATGCTGGATGCTGAGCTGCAGCGCAACCTCCTCTGCAACGGCGGATTGGGCGCAGCCGAGCGCGCTATTCAGCACGGAATTGCCGGCGCCCAGTGCCGTCGATTCCATCGCTTCTCTTCTCTTCTCTTCTCTTCTCTCTCCCCCACGCACGCACACGATGGCACAGCGTGGTTTAATTCTGAGCAGTGTATGTGTCTTGTGGTAGCGCAATGTGCAACTGACTAATCCTCTGAACCTGAATAACACATGTCGTTTGGAAAAGGTGACTCGGCCGGTGTTCGTCGAGACAAGCAAGAGATGATACCATGGCTAGCTAGCACGCAGGTTGGAGCGAATCAATTCTTTTCTTTTCTTTTCTGGCGGTTGGAGCGTGGAGGCGACGATAAGAACAAGAGAGTGGTCCTATTGGCTATTGCCTATTGCCTTGCTAGGACACTGGACACTCAAAGGATCGATGCAAAAAGCCAGCATTTGTTTCCACTTTTTGCCCATATAATTTTTTTTTCTCCACAACTGCTGTAGGAGAGATCCCTAGTCCTCAAATGACAAGACACATTCCAAGACTGTCCCGACACGCAAAAGAACTAGATTTATTTGCACTTTTGTCCATGAAATCTCTACTATTAGAAAGACCCTATGGTGGTGGTCGATGATGGTTTCACCAACTTCTAATCGCCATCATGGATCTTCACTGGAAATTATAGCCAACCGTTCACCCTCTCCGCGTCTGCTCACTGCTCCACCCGTGCCTTCGATCTCCTATTTAACCCTTCCATGCCTCTCCCTTCACTTCTTCCCCTCCACCGCTTCACCCGTACGTCCTTCGCCCCTCCACCGCACTGACTCTTTCCCTGCAGATTGTAGCCACCCTTTGCGCGTTCACATGCGTAGCCCACCCCTTTGTTGAGCCGCACCACCGACCCACTTCCCCAGCACGCCACTCGTCCTCTCTTTTTTCCTGCCCGCGCCTACCCTCTCCTTACTCCATTGCCGTCTATTGCCTCCCCCTTTCCTGCTTCGTAGCCATGCAGTCGATCTCCATCGCGGCATCTGACCACCCTGCTCCCCTTCGTACTCTGCTATCATGCCGCTCTACCTGCTCCATCGTTGCCTTCCACTTCTTCCTTTCTTGCTCCATGGTCCAACTCCTTCGCGGCGTCCGATCTCCCAGCTTCCCTTCCTGCTCCACCGCCGTGCCACTCTCCCTGATCCATCACTGCCCACGGCCTTCCCCTTTTCTACTCAGCTAATGTGCCATCGGACTCCCTCACGGCCTCCAACCTCCCTTCTTGTTTGCCGCATTGCCGCTTTCTCCCATCTCCCTACTTGGCCCACCGCCATCAACTTCGCTCCCTTTTCTACAACCAACTACTCCCTCCCAGTTGCGTCGTGGCCTCCAACTTCCCATCTTTCTGCACCGCTACAAGGTTTATTCAAATTCAAATTCCTTTCATGTTATAGCATCTTATTGAAATTAAAATTCTTGTTCATGTTATATGATGCACAATTGGTGACAAATCACATCCTTTTCAAGTATTTTCCATCTTAGCATGGCAAATCACATCATTTTGAAATACTTCCATCTTAATTAGCATGCACAATCCAGGGCAAATCAACATTAATCATTCGATTGAAATACGCGTGAAGACAAAAGGATTGTGCCTCAACATCTCACTTCTCTCCTCTGCTCGTTCCCTCGGTGCTTGCAAGTGCCTGTTCAAGCACCTTCATCCACGGTTGGTCCACGTGCTGCCCCGAAGCAATTTGTGGCCTACACCTGCTTCCTCCGCCTCAGCGCCGCCCTGCAGTCGCCATGTGCGTCGACGTGTGAAACTGAATCTGTAAGAAACTGAATCGTGTGATTCTTTTGTAAGAAAATGTTCAGGCTCACTATATTTTTATTCCATGTCTGGGTTCATCATGTGCTTTGCTTGTTTAGAGTGCACTATTAGTTTTTGAACAAAAGAGTGCACTATTAGTGGTGTACCGATTGTCACACCACCTCCGACCTGACATATTTTGCTTTCCTTCTAATTTTGCTTCTTAATAATCTAACATAATATTGTATCTAGTAGAAATGGACATCGTTTTCTAGGTCCATAATATTTTTTTATGACATGTTGAGCCCCTATGCACTAATTAAGCGAAACATTCATGTCACAAATTGCTAAAACTCATGTCGCTGTCATGCACGTATATTACATTCTGGTTATTCTATGGCTTTTTGGGTCAAATATGAATGACCTGATTTTTGTGCTTTCAGCCTTTAGCTAAAAAATTGTTAAAATATCCTGTTTATGGATATATCTAGGATAATATGCTATTGAACGATTTGTGCTTTTCAGCCTTTGGCTAGGATATAACTGCAAATCTCAAAAGCTAGAAGAAAATTGTGACCAACCGTTTACCCTAGAGATTATTAAAGGCACACAATTCCATACTTCGTGAGTTAGTTTGCAATTTTTTGTTTCAAGTTGGAGAAAAAGTGATAAGAAAAAAAAGTTGCTTCACATTTTTTCCTTACATGCTTCTGATTAAGATTAGACCAATTCCTGAGTTTTTATATACAGATCTAGATTCTTATTGCTTTTCACGAATTCGATCTTTCTGGGAGCACTCTATCTGGCCGGCTGCACGATCAGAGTCTCAATTCTTCCACGGCCACACCATTTGTTGTGAACTCTTCCTAGGCACGGTCTAATTCTTCTTAACAAAATCATTTTGGGTTTAATCTGAAAAATAAGAGCTATCACTGTTGCAATTGGTGTGAAAAAGCGAGCAATAAATTGGTTTGTCCCAAATAAATTTTATGGTACTACTAGAGAACTGAACTTTACAACCAACCTATTACTACCGGTCGGATGCGAATACATAGTGATTGTTGCACCACTACCGGTTCAATGGCTACAATCCCGAAATGGGCTTACACTACCAGTTTCTACAATATGCCGACTACGTGGTGAGGCCGTAGCATTACTGCCGGTTTGTATGATGAACTGGTAGTGATTACTTGGAGTACAATCACTATCGTTTTTTTGTATGAATGGTAGTAATGCTACGATATCACTACCAATTTGTGATATTGCATCAGCTTTGAGTCGGTGCGGCGATCAGGTAATGTCTGAGATTTGCAAAATAGAGGACCAATGCCTAGGGTAAGTAACGAAATAGCCCCTTATTACCAACGTTCGGAGGTCGGTGTGCTCGGGATGGGCAGGATCTTCTTCCTTTGCCTCTTCTTCCGCCTCGACCTTTTCTTCCTCTTCTTCATCACCTTGTTCTATCCTCCTCCGCGTCATGGCAACCTTAGTGGCTAACAACCTACTAGATTGCCTCGGCGAGAAATCGACAAGGATGATGGCGGTGGTGCGAGCCCTACACGAGGTCTTCTTAACCACCCCCTTTCCTTGGGGATGGCTTGCTATGCTTCAGACTCTAGAGTGGCCTCACTACAGGAATCTCCATTAATCCCGAGAGTTTAAAACCCTCGCTACAAAGGCAACAACCCTCGCGATTAACTATTCACGAGGGCTAGCCCTGGCGAAAAGGTGCTCACATTTGCTCCCCCGCAAAATAACAAAGTAACACGAGGGCCAGGCCCTCGCGAATAAGTAAAAGCGAGGGCCACCAAACAGCCCTCACGTATACTTGGCGTCGCGGCTTTATGATGAGGGCTGAATAGCCCTCGCATCAATCTGTGGGCCCCGTATGGCGCGGGGGTGGGGTGGGAACGGCGGCCCCTTACTCGCGAGGGCTACGTAGCCCTCTCGAATAATTGGCCCACTGTTTTATCACGAGGGCTACGTAGCCCACGCGAATAATTGGCCCTTTGTTCATTTGTTGCGAGGGTCTCTGCGTCCCTCGGGATATAGTTAATTCATAAACAATGCCTCGGGGTCCAGTTCCAAGCGATGGGGCCCGCGTGCCCGCCAGTCCACTCGGAACCAGACCCGGTCTTCTCGGTCCTCCTGGATGACTCCGTCTTCTATCCCCCTTTTGGAGGAGGTGGAGAGGATACCCCGGTACCTTGTGTACCGACACATGGCATACTATTTTTTAGGAATTTTATGAACGAATTTGGTCCTAATATATTTACAACTAACTAAGTACTATTTTCATATTAAACCTATTCTCGACCATAACTATGGTCCTTGAGACTAATGGCAAGACTTTGAAAAAGGTCACAAAATGGATCTTACCTCGGTTTGTTCTCCTCTCCTGCATAGGATAGCTAAGCGGTGGTCGATGATGCGGCGGCAAAGAGGGGTAGCGGGGATGAGGCTTGAGACAAAGGCAATAAATACGCTAGTCTGAGCAAGGGGGTGGGACATGTTATGTTCAGTCTCTCTTGACGGCACTATTCCCTTAGGCGGTGTCTAGGCGCAAGGCAGTGGTCTCCCATCCCTCCTAGGGTGTAGGCTCTGACCTAGGTCGCTAGCCTGGATAGGTGGACCAAAATAGCATCTAGGCGGTTCTAGGTAGTATATAAATTTTTCTTTGACATCGGTTCTAGGTCAACGACCACATGATTGATAGAATTTTGAAAAATTGATATATCTTGATGGTGTCTAGCTTGTTGGTCGTGAAGAGTGGTGGCTACAGGAGTTGCCTGGTGTGGCAGAGGTCCATATGTCCCTCAGCGGCCATGACCAAATCCATCTAAAGAGAAAAAACACAAAAGGGAGCCGGGTGAGGCTCGAAGCCACAACCGCGGGGGAACACGCATACCCAGTTCGACCATCTTTAACCAATGTGTCATTCTTTCAATCTCAACACGATAAGCTCGCACAAATTTTTTATCCATTGTGGAACAGTCTCGACTGTATCGTGGAAGACTGTCGATAGAGACTGCCCCTGGGTTGTGCATGCTTAGCTCAGCCCAACTACCTGCACCCCTGGCAATGAGCTGACTTGTCGTCTTGCTCTTTGGCCATCAAGAGTAGCTTGCGTCACCGCGTCTTTGAGAGTGTGTCTAGAGTTGGCGGTTGTCTTAACGACATGTTGCTAGCGGTTGAGAGGTGTTACATGTCTCGTCGGTTTTTTGTATATATGCAATTGATAGTAGCCACATTATCTTAACGACTAGTCAGTGGCCATCGAGACGTGTCGGGGCGGTCGAAACTTTATTCATTTCTTGTAGTGAACCTTATCTATGTCGGCTCTATATGAACCAGCACAAATGTGCTAGTTAACGTGAGTGTTTTCGGTGCTGTGAAAAACCTGTTATCCAATCATCAGAGCCAAATGATATGTTTGTACGGACGGTTTTTCTACCGAATTAACCTTCTGTAATCCAGCTACAGCGACATTTGAGAGGCGGTTCCAAGCAGTGTACTGGTAGGATCGTAGTAATTAATTAGAGGTGCCTTGTTCGATCTAGTTCTAGTTCAAGCAAAGTAGGTCACTACAGGAATACAAACTATTTACATCGGCCAGAAGCCGTAAATAGCCCAAAAGCCGACGTAAATAGCAAGCTGACGTATAAAAAGTGACGTAAATAAGGTTATTAACGTCATCCGTTGACGTAAATAGTCTTTTGTACATCGGCCTCATGGCGGACGTAAATAACGTCCGTTGGATAGGGCGTCGCTGTTGGGCACTTATTTACATCAGCCACGGCTGACGTAAATAGCCTTTTACCTATTTACGTTGACGTAAATACACTGCCGTCGGCAGGTCCGTGCCAGGTGGCAATATGGTTATTTACGTCGGTCGGCCTTGCTGAGTAAATAAAGATTCTATATTTACGTCGGCCTGGCTGGCCGACATAAATACTGAAGCTGCTGGCAAGCAAAATAGCCACATTTTTTTCTCTTAATTCTAGCAACATCAAATATAAGCAGTTTTACACCAATTCATCCAAATGATGTTTAACACATAGACTCATCGTCACATGTTTCGTCATCACAATATTGACACAAATAAATGCAATATATTCCATCATCTCAATATTGACACACATACACAATGGCTATTTTCCATTCACATCGTGGATCCATTCACACGCGCACAACCAATCATTCACACGTTCAGCCATTGCTAATCACACAAGCAACACATACACTCACGTACAAGCACCACTAATCACACACACACACTAACGCGCATGCACAAGCAAGATCAAGGAAGACAGAGGTAATCGCTGCCATTTGACTCACATATGCTATCTTTCCTTTTCTTTGATTTTCCCTCTTTTCTTGGGTTTCCTTTCTTTGAGCCGGTGCAATAGAAGAAAGTGGGCGGTGCCCTGCGCTGCCATGCGCTCGCGCCGGCTAGCTGCTTGGTGGCACCACCCTATGTCGCCTTCTCTGTCATCCACAATGTTACTAGGCCACCGGGCCGTTTCCGCCTTTTGCCTTCTTCACCGAGCCTCTTCACGTGGAGATGATGGCGACAACGCTGATGATGGCGACGACGCTGTATCGAGCCTCTTCACATGGAGTCACCGACAAAGAGCCGCAATTGCAACCCAGATCAAGATGTTAGTGGACACAAATGAATGTCCAAACATATGATAAAACGAAATGACCCCTAAATTCAAGTTTGTAGTTATATTGTTTCTTCCAGACAATATAGTCCGTTAAAAAACATACATAGTTTTGATATGATATGAGAGAGACAGACCAGTCCAAAAAAATCATTTGAGTAAAATAGCAGCACATATGATAAAAAAGTCGAGCATAAATTTGCATATACATTAGATAGATAACCAGGTGGTTTAAAATTACCAGAAACAATATCATATTCTTTCCCTTCAGAAAAGGTATCTGCATCATTTCCTTGCTTGCCCATCTTACGCACATCCTCACGTGAAATTATCTTGATGCACCATACACTATTCACAAATGACCTACATCAATTGAGGAAGCTCAGTTTCAAGAGGGCCTGTCTCTATATGCTATACACACTCGTAGTAATTCAAGATAGTCCATCACAATCTCGAATGCATTGCAGATGCAGAGCTATATGCTGATAAATATGGGCTAGTCATTTGGATTTTAGTGAATGCCAAAAAATGCCACTAATATGAAAGGAGTAACAGTCATGGCGTAGACCGAAACACTCAACAGAAGAGGTCCAGATTTACCCTTCAACATGTTCAAAAGAGTGCAAAATTTCAAACTGTGGAGAGAATAATATGTGCTTTCCATAAATTCATCATGGGCTAGGTATTAACAGAAAGTAGGCGACATACATGAACGAGCTGGCCATCGTTGCTTTGATTTGATGGAATTTGTCAAATATCCATGATCGAAAAATCGATTCAAATATATAGGAAGATGAAAGGCTTTCTAAAATGGTTGCATTTTTTGGCGCGGTTAATAATGTGGTGCAAATTTATGATCCCTGTTGTAATTTACTCGTGACAATTCAGTAGTTGATTGAGATGAAGAGAAAAACTTAAAATCTGCACATTTTAACGAGAGAATATAATGCATGGGTCTATTTAATTTCTATCCGCCTCTATTTGGATTATTTGGTTTCCAATCAGGTAGTGTAAATCTCGTGGAAGGAAAATATATATCATGCCGTTAATTTGTATTGATGGGAAATCATGTAAATTCTCTAGAAGCACATACTATATTCTTCAATGATTTGGAGCTATTTCTCTAGAGCCCTGTTAAGGCCTTGTTTGTTTCAGATTAAATTAAATTAAATTAAATGAAAATTTGTTATTTTTGTATAGGCCAAATGTTGTAATATTTTGTAGTTATTTTTGTGGGGTTTTAAATAGTTCTTCTTAGAGTTTGCGAAATATTTTTTTCATAAATTTTTGATTTTTTTAAAATGTATTTCGAGTGGGTCACAATTTTGCTACAGTAAAACGCAACTCAATATTAATCTGAAACAAACAAGGCCTAAGTCCACAATAATTTTGTCGCTTTGAAAATAATAACACAAAGGAACCATGTAGATGTATTTTCGAATTCATAGTTACGGAAATAAACCATCTCAATCGAACAGATGGATGAATTATTGAATGCCACAAGTAGTCCCTTAATTACAGAACACAAAGTAACAAAGTAAACAGATTCTTTAATGCATCATCTCACCTTCCTGTTGCTTTGGGGGCTCTTCCTCCACCACAACCAATATTTCTTCCTTCTTAGGACTCTCACAACTCAGGTCCAAATGTTCTAAATTTTTAATCGGCACGGCATTAGAATTAACTGCATAAACACAAATTTGCATCAATAACTGCTCGCAAACACCACCCAATCATACAATTTAAAATTGCAAATTAGGCATACATGTAAAATAGTAATAAGAATCCAAGTGCAGTAAGAAATCTCACCTTCCACATCCTGCTCTGGTTCCTCCAGTTTGTTATTTCCTTCTTCCAGAAGCACCGTAACATCCTCCTCATCAGGCTCATCACATTTCTCGTTAGAAGCAGCACCTGCGTCATTGCAAAATTCGCATAAAACACTGCAACCGTGCAATCGAAGAAAATGATCAGGGGACCGGATACCCCCTCACCTTTGGGCTCCTCTTCGTGCACCTTCTCCTTCTCAGTTGGCACCGCGCCACCTCCACCTCCTCATCTTGGTCCAAATCAATCACGACCTTCCATGTCGCGGACCCCCTAGTCGTTCCCTTTTCCATAGACACCTGTTCCTCCAGCGGCGCTATGGACTTCCAAGCCACCGTCCTCTGGCTCCTCCGCAGAGAGCCATGGGCGGCAATGGCGGTGAGGGCGGTGGGGGCGGGCTGGGTGGCGGTGGCATTGGCGGCAGAGAGCGAGACAAGGGGGCAGCGAGGTGCGGTAGCGCAGCGGTGAGGTGCGGCGGAGGCGGTGTCGGTGGTGGTGGCTGTTGACACCCAAATTTGGCACGAAATTACGGTTATTTTGGTGCCAAAAAGAGGGTGAAAAATAGCATATTCGGCCAAAAATTCAGTTAGATCGGCATATACTTGGATGTCATTATTAGTTGATTGACTAATATCGAAAAAGATCTTGATCCGCTTTTATGCATGCATATGTGTGCAAAATAGCCAATCAAAAGAGTGACGGTTCATATGATCAGGCATAGAGTCGGCTTTTGTATGTGCGTTAATGGTCAAGTGAGGTATCGATCGGCTTATATATATATATATATATGCGCATACACACAGAAGGATTAAATAGCCGATCAAAAGAGATGATGAACTGGTTAGCGGATCGGCTTATGCATTAATGGTGTGGCAAATATATTAGAAAGCTGATCAGGCATATATATCTGTGGAAGAATCTCTTCATATGCATGTACATGCATGCATGGGAGTTTGATGGTATACGTACATAGGCATACATGCATGTAATGTGATGGAAAGAAGGAAGACAAAGTTTAATATAGAGTAAAATGTGAATAAATTTTAGAGAAAATGATAGAGGAAGTAGATAACAGTACAATGGAATGGAAGGACGAAGCAGCGGATCAAAATGCTCGGAGGTGTGGTCCGGGACGTGATGCGCTGTCAGGACGTAGTCTCTTTTGTATCGTACAGCGAAGAACTAACACATGGCCTCGTCAGCTCTATTCCCTCTGATGCTTTCTGCCGGTCCAACAAGGCAACAACACTGATGGAATGGATGGGGAAAAGGTGAATTGGATAGTCATATGTGAAAGCATTTGACGATCCGACAGCTCTATTTGTTTGGAAATTTATGGATGTCGATGCTGTTTGTACTTGCTGGTCTAATCAATCCTCTCATGATGGATGGGGAGAGTATTGTCATGGGGTGAAGATTTGCAAAGCATGCAGCAGTGAGAATGTAGTGCGGTGCAAACTCCAGGAAGTTGATTTTCAATGAAGCGAATTTTTAAGCTACCAAGTGGCATCGACTGGATACGCACAGAAATTGGATCAGAAATACTCCCTACGTTATCGGATAGTAATCGTTTTAAATTTTGTTTATAGAGAATTTCTAAACTATTTACATTGAGAACATAAATATCGTATAGATTCATGCATAAAAGAACTTTCAGGATATTATAATTTTAATGTATTATAAATAAATTTCTTAAAAATTTTTATGATCGAAGCTATACTTTTAAGACCATACTGACGTGTAGAACAACTACTATTTAATAACAGATCAAGTAGATGGCCCTCCCTTAAAAAAGGAAGGAAAAAAAGAAGCCGGTGAAACGTGAGCAGACCCATTCTGCGGTGTGTCCACACTAAAAATTGTTTCTTTGCGTGCTATATAAAGAATTCAGACACTTGCTGTTGTACTGCATTTCGTAGGGTATTGTTTTCTTCTGCGTGGTTTCCACCATTTTATGTACAGTACACCATTTTATGTTCAGTATTATCCTTACATAGAACTTTATATTAGATCATTACCAACGGTATCCTAATTTAGAATGTTCAAGTAGCTATTCACATATCTTTTTTCATTATTCATCTAAATTTTTCTCTCTACTATTTTATTCGTTACAGTATTGAAACGTCGTAGCTTAGTTCTACTTGATCCTGATTTTTATAGACACTTGAGTTTTTTTTACTTTATTTCTCAAAAATCTCAACATACATTCTCAAATCTACTACAAAAAAAAAACCGAATCATGTCGATCAACTCGTAAAGCTTTTACAGAATATCAAAGTTTAGTTTTTATAATAATTGGAAATGGATTGACCCCGTGAGACCCATATTTTTTAGGGTCGGCCCCTTTTATGGTGCTACAGTGACCATATTGGATCAAGCGGGGTCGACCTTAATGACATTGTCACACAGTTTCTTCCATATATTAACTATTGGAATCAATAATTGAGACATTGTCAACACTTGCATGTCAATAATCTACGCAGGAATGTTCAAGTAAAATCATATGATGAAGAACAGAAGTTTCATAAAAAAAAAAACTAACCCCGTCCCAATCCGAAAGATTTAACAAATATACATGAACAAAACAAGGCTTGAACAAACAACACCATTTGAGTCAAAAATTGAAGAAAAATTAGATTCCCAACCACTACTACAGAGGGGACATTTAATACAGCATCGCTAATTTCGCTACGAACCAGTACTAATGTCACTATCAGTACTGGTTCCAATCCAACCGGTACTAATATATTTAATACGGCATCGCTACTTTCGCTACAAACCAGTACTGATGTCACTGTCAGTACTGGTTCCAATCCAACTAGTACTAATGTGTCGGTCTATTAGCTGAGCTTTCTAGTAATGAACTACTGAATCATGCCATCTACAATCACAAAGATGTCCTTAATTTGCTCTAAACACATGCCCCTGCACCCTTTCACCGTAGTGGTGATGCATTGCACCACAAGCATGGACAAAAAAATCAGATCTACCGAGAAAGGAATAGAGGAGATGGGTGAGGTGGAAAGGAGGGGGAGTGAGTGGTGGTGCGAGGGGGGTGTTTGAAGGAGAGATATAACCCAACAGGATGAGGGAGAGGGTTGGCGGTATACTTGTAGGGAATGACTAGCGATGGTGGAGTGGGGCGACTAGATTACAGAGTCTAGCACGAAGTAGAAGATCAAGGGCCGCTAGTGGAGAGAGAGACCGCAAGCATGGTCGAATGCAAGGAGGCAAGGAATTGTACGCACGTTTGTTGAGAAAGGTAGAAGGTGACCCACACAACCCTGAGGAATGAAAGGATCTAGTCGTCGTGCCCATATATTTTTGTTTTGGGTTGACCCTTTTGCTCCAATGGGTCTATTTTTAGGGGTTGGGTCAACAATCCGTTGAGGGCAAGTTGCCCCATTCCCAAATTAATAGTCTGTAAATTATTTGTTTTCATCTACTCTGTGGAGATTGTGGTTTCGTAGCCAGATTCAATCCTCTTCATTAAAGCCAAATTAAACATTCCTGTGTAATCATACAGGGCTAGTTCTCTGTTGTGCCAGCTGTTCCCTCGGATGCTTTCTCGCGGTCCAGCAACATTGATGGAATGGATGGGGAGAGGTGAAATGTATAGTAACTAGCAATGTAAGCGCACCTGTGGCGCGCAGACTGATTGGTCTGAGTGATAAAGAATTGGCCTAAAGAAATAACTAAAGTTTTATTTTGATCATGTTCAAATCAATATCCCATTAAAGTACGGAGGCTAAAAATTCAAAGATTTTTTAGCAAAATTTCAACGTATAGAATGATGTAATGAATTTTGTGAAACCTATTTATTTTTAACGCCTAAATATTTTGATGGACCTTACCATGCAATTATGGATATGGTTTCATTTTTAGGCCTTGTTTTTCATTTTCCATTCCATGGACCGCTGACCTTAAACTCTAATTATATTTTCTCAAAGTCTTTTTCATACTTCATCCCCATTATTTATTATTTATTTAAATCTTTGCATGAAATCCTAGGATGAAATTTTGGTTCAATTCTACAATGGTCTGATTCTACAGGATTTTTTAAGCTAAGTATAAAAGCTAGAATGAATGGTTTAGGGTTTTTATTTCGTCATTGAAAAGTATTATATGATTTAGGGTTTATATACGAAACCTTTCATTCTTTTTTTATTTCATTCTAAACCCTAAACCATAGAAAAGTATTATAGCCTACTAAAAATAAAATCCTTAGTTATAAGGCTGCATTATAAAAACTTTTATTTTTGAAAAAATTTAACTTTGGATGTTCCTTGTGCAAACATGGCTCAAAAACTTTTGGATGTTCTTTGTGCGGACATGGTTCGGAAACTTTTAATTTTTAGAATTTTTTGTGACCTACAATAAATAAAGCTGAAAAGTGCTATAATCAAGAAAAAGTATGCCCTTAATAAGAAAGAGTCATCTTTTTTGTAAATTTGGACATAAAAAATTCTGAGTAACACCAATTTTTTTTGTGGATATTCTTTGGCAACCATGGTTTAATTTTTGAGAACTTTCAGTTTTGTACGCTTTTTTTGCGGCCTACGAAAAAGAGATTAGAAAGGCGCAGCCCACGCTGTGGAGATTCGAAACACTAGTTTGCAGCATTAAAGCTAGCTCTACTAGCCAACCTAGTAAGCAGTAATTTCATTTTCTGTCAGGCGAAAAGAATTCCACAGGTAATTAGCGAGAGCTGGATAAATACCGAAAAAATACAGCGCACGCGGGATTCAAAGGTTGGTCTCGAGACTGAGAGCTAGCTCAGCTAGCCAACTGGCCAAGGCACCTGCCTTGTTGAGGATCTGGCGAAAGAAATCGTTATATATATAAATTATATATGGACGGCCGGATTTGATTTTGCAAGATGATCGAATGGGCTTAGTTTTTTCCCGAGATGATCGAACAGGCTTGGTTTTTTCGGTGACGTGGCGCAGTGCGGTAGCAGTTGGTAACGGCGATGTGGCGCAGCGAGAGATTAGCTGGTAGCTCTTTGATATATAGAATTGATCTGCGAAAGAAATCGTTTTATATGTAAATTATATATGGACGGCCGGATTTGATTTTGCGATATGATCAAACGGGCTTGGTTTTTTTGCGAGATGATCGAACGGGCTTGGTTTTTTTCAGTGACATGGCGCAGCGAGAGATCAGCCGGTAGTGCTTTGATATATAGAATTGATTGATTGATATGTGAAAGCATTTGACGAGCATGTGAAAGCATTTGACGATCCGACAGCTCTATTGGTTTGGAAATTAATGGATGTCGATGCTGTTTGTACTTCATAAGTAATGGATAGGGAGAGTATTGTCAAGGGGTGAAGATTTGAGAAGTTATGCAGCAGTGAGCATGTAGTGCAGGCGTGCAGCGCTCCAGGAAGTTGGATTTTAATGAAGCGAATTTTAAGCTACCAAGTAGCATCGACTGGATACGCACAGAAGTTGGATCCGAAATAGTCCCCAGCTCCATTATCATCCAATAGTAGTTGTTTTAAACTTATTCTAATTCAAGGTACTTTTAAAATTTTATTTGTAGAGAACTTCTAAACTATTTATATATGTTAAGAACAGAAAAATCGTATAGATATATTCGTCTAGAAAGGAACTTTCATAATATTATAATTTTTAAAGTATTATAAATATTTTTTAAAAAAATTATGGTTAAAGTTTTACTTTTGAGACCGTGTCAATATGCAAAATGGCTAATACTATTTCGTAATGGAGGGAGTAGACGGCTCTATCTTAGAAAGGAAACGAAAATTAAAGAAGCTCGTGAAATGGCAGCAGGCCCATTCTGCGGTGTGTTCACACATTAAAATTGTTCCTTTGCGTGCTATATAAGGAATTCAGACATTAACTGTTGTACTGTACTTTCTAGAGTATTGTTTTCTTCGGCATGGTTTCCACCTTTTTATGTACAATATTATCCTTACATAGAACGTTCTAGTAGGATATCACCAATGGTGTCCTTATTTAGAATGTTCAAATCGCTATTTATATCTTATTTTTATTATTTATCTAAATTTTTCTCTCTACTTTTTAATTCGCTGCAGTATTGGAACGTCCAAACTTAGTTGTACTTGATCTTGATATTTCTATACACTTGATTTTTTTTACTTTATCTTAATTTCAAAAATCTCAAAATACTTTCGCAAGTCTACTAAAAACAAATCATGTGCCCAACTTGTAAAGCTTCTACAGAATATAGAAGTTTAGCTTTTTGTAATTTAGTTTTTATAATATCGTACGAGTGGGAATGGGTCGACCCTGAGACCCATATCACCGCAAGGGGGTTTAGGGTCGGCTCCTTTTAATGGTGCTACAGTGGCTTGGATCAAGTGGGGTCGACCTTAATGATAATGTCACATAGTTTCTTCCATATGTTAACTATAGGAATCAATAATTGAGACATTATTGTCAACACTTGTATGCCAAAAATCTACGTGGGAATGTTCAAGTAAACTCGTATGATGAAGATTAGAAGCTTGCGTCCCAACCCAAAAGATTTAGTAAATATAACTAAACAAAACAAACATCGAACAAACAACACCATTTGAGCTAAAAAATTGAAGGGAAATCTAGATTCCCAACTACTGAATCATACCATCCACAATCACAAAGATGTCCTTAATTTGCTCTAATTAAACACATGCCCCTGCACACTCTCTCCATAGTGGTGATGCATTGTGTCACTAGCATTGACAAAAAAAAATCAGATCTACGGAGAAAAGTGTTAGGATATGCGCCGATGCAAGATCACGAACGACACCAGGAGACACGATGTTTGGTAACGCAGTTTGGCATTGCTGCCTACGTCTGCAGGGCTATGATTATGGGTGCTCCTCCCCAATCCATAATACCGCAGCACACCAGCTAACCAGGTCACGACCACATGCCGGCCGCTGACTTCCTCTTGCCTATGCTACTATTATGAGGTCGTTGTCTTGATTACACCAGGGATGCCTCCCTTTATATAGTGGAGGCCTGAATAGAGTCTGACTCTAACACTAACCAACTCTGCCTATTACAACACAGAGTCCATGTAATCTACTCGTACACATATTCGACACAATACCTAACAAACTCCACCTTGGAGAATATGATCTCTCCATCTTGAAGTCGTTCCAGCGTCTTGCGCGAACCCGTGCATTCGGACTCTGGTTGCATCCTCCTTTGGATATTTGTTTGACTCCCTTTGAATCTGCACCTCTAGATTCAATCTTGAGTCCTCGAGCAGGCTTCCCAGTCTGCCACTGCGCACCACGTCCGTGCACAGCAAAACATGCCACATCCTGGCTATCCGCATCTATGACATAGCTTCGCCCTCAGTGTCGTGATGCAGCGCCTCCTGTGCAACATCCGGTCGCATCACTGCTCCCGCCGTTCCGATCTATCCGGCATCCATCCGCGCTTGCCGATCTAATCGCGAACGCCGAGGTCGTCGCCATGGCCTGCTGACCTCGCCGACTACTTTGTCAGCTCGATTGCCACATCTGGTCAATCCCTGCCAACGGTAGCCCATCGAACGGTTCGAGCCTCCTGCCGGAAGTGTCTGATACCACCGATCGAATCGTCGATCGCCGCCATGCTCCACCTTGCGCCGATAGGGCGTTTTTCGCGGCGCCCGTGTATGCATAAACCTCGTGTCTCCCCCTAGATCTTCCGCATGGCCAACCTCGCCAACCAAGCTCTGATACCACTTGTTAGGAATTACGCCGATGCAAGATCACGAACGACACCAGGAAAAACGATGTTTGGTAACGCAGTTTGACACTGCTGCATACGTCTACGGAGCTATGATTATGGGCGTTCCTCCCCAATCCATAATACCGCAGCACACCGGCTAACCAGGTCACGACCACATGCCGGCCGCTGACCTCCTCTTGCCTATTCTACTATTATGAGGTCGTTGTCTTGGTTACACCAGGGCTGCCTCCTTTTATATAGTAGAGGCCTGGATAGGGTTCGACTCTGCCTATTAGAACACAGAGTCCATGTAACCTACTCGTACACATATTCGACACAATACCTAACAAAAAGAATAGAGGAGGAGATGGGTGAGGTGGAAAGGAGAGTGAGAGTAAGAGTAAGCGGTGGTGTGATGGGGGGCGATCGAAGGGGAGATATAGCTCGATGGAGGAGGGCAAGGGTTGGCGGTATACTTGTATGGCATGGCTAGCTACTGTGGTTGGTGGTGGTGGGGGAGGGAGATGGAGCGACCAGAGTTTGGCAAGGAATAGAAGGTTGAGGGCCGCTAGTGGGGAACGAGATCACGAGCATGGTCAAGTGCAAGGAGGCGAGGAATTGTGTTGGTGGCGAAAGGTAGAAGGTGACCCACAAATTCTCAAGGGACGAAAGGATCTAGCCCTCGTGGCCCATATGTTTTTGTTTTGGATCGATCCTTTTGCTCCAATATGTCTGTAAATTATTCATTTTCTTCTCCTCTTTGGAGAGTGGTGGTTTGGTAGCTCCATTCAATCCGCTTCAATAAAGGCAAATTAAACATTTCTTCATAATCGTATAGGATTAGTTCTCTGTTGTGTCAGTTGTTAACAGCATGTATACCATGCTAAATATACTCCCCATAGTTGTTCCTTCCTTAGTTCCTTGGCATGGTTGCTTTGTCTGCGTTGGCTTGGGTCTACTCGGACCCTAATGTTGCTAAATACTTTGATTTTCTTAACCGCACTTCTTAAAAATCTTGAAACTCTTTCTCAAATCACTAGATCGAAAGTGGTTTGGTATCCAGATACAATCCATTCTAGAATTAAGTTGCGGTACTAGTGCTCTATTGTGCCGGTCGTTAGGGTGTAGATTGTTTTATATGGCAATACCTAAAGGCGGATCTCTATATTAATTTTGATTTGCATGCCTCCCTAAAAGATGTGTTCACAATATTTCTATCCTTTCCAATATCTTGAAATCTCAAAAGTATATAAGTACATGAGAGAGTATCTAAGTATATAGATCCTTACTCTAAATATCGGGCCTTATTTTTTTCGCATATAATGTAGATTGTAATCTAGCTAAAAATAATAATTTGTACAAGCCAAATGTTTTAGCACTATATATATGGTTGTTTTTCATGATCTTTGTTTATTCACAATTTTTTTATGACTATATTTCTAAGCACTTATGGAGACTTAAGGGTACCTAGCATTTTTATGTTATAACAACTGTTCTAAAATTCCAAATTAAAGGCTGGTTAATCCCTAACCGGTAATAATCCTCCGTTCCTAAACGCTAACTGAGATTATCGTTGTATTGCATATCATTTGTTATATCAATTTGCTTGATGTACGGCCAATCAAATAACCCTTGTCACTTGTTATCAACCAGCTGTAAATAAGTGACATTATAGTATTTGTATCTTTTTTTGTTTGACGCTTTTGACCTTTGAACACATCTTTGATCATCCGTTTTATTTAAAAAAAATTATGTAAGTATCATTTATTTTGTTGTGGCTTGTTTTATCAATAAAGATGCTTTAAACATTACTTTTTTTGCATGTTTGCACTAAAATTTTAAATAAGACGAATGGTCAAAGACATGCTCAAAAGTCAAAGGGACCAAACAAAAAAAATGGGAGGTAGTACTATTGGTTCTTAGGATGGAATCAACATTAATGAGACATTCCTAGGTAGGTAGTGGTTGGAACTCCCAATCTCATGCAAGTGCAATATCTCGATCCCTGATAAATCATGCGAATGTCTTAATACTTATTCTCTTCATTTTTTATGTAAGGTGTTTTTAATTTACACATAGATTAAGTCCCTCTTTTAATCACGGTTCGGTTCAATTTGATTTGGTTGAGTCAAAAGCTAAGTATCTTTAAAAATAGGTATAAAAGGCTAAAAATTATTTGAAACATTTTGAAGATTTTTAAGAAAAACCGCACCAAACGCTGAAAAAATTATTACGAAATGTTACACCGAATGATCTATAGAAAATGATAAGTTTTGGCTCAACCGAACAAAATCAAACCAATCAGTGAATCAAAGAAAGTACAAGGAAGTTGTGGAAAAAAAAGGACCATGCTATCAATGTTATAAATGTGTTGAAAATATATATGAGAGAAAACATAATGTGAAAGAGTTGTGAATAAATGCATGAAATAGAATTGTGCGATAAATAAAAACAAATAAAAAATTAATAAATTTGCACACATCTTATATTTGTAAATAAATTCATACAACCTATATGTCTTATATAAAAACAGAGGAAGTAGTACACCTCGCTACGTACCTAGTGTGTGTCTGTTTGTGCATACTATGCAAAAAAATGTTGATGTAAGTTTACTCCTACTTAATTAGGACATCTCCAACAATGCCAAGTTGGTTAGTTATTAGAAATGCACATCAAACATTTTGTCTATACGGAGGAGAGAATGGAAAGAAGGATAAATGGCTATTTAGATTCTAAGATGCATGGATACTAGAACATATGGGTTCATATTAATTTTAAGGAGCAAGTTATAGGTAGTTTATTGAAGGGGTTATCTATCTACTGTCTATGTACAAATGTTATGTACATTTTTCATAACTATTGGGTGACTTTACTATTGAAGATGTCCTAACATACCAATTAAGTTTTCTTCTACTCCATATATAGGTAGCTAAAGCTGGCCACTTGTTCTTCCTCACATTGTCCCTTAACCAGCTTGTTTCAGTCAGAACACCGCGTATGCACCTGGAACATGGAGGCGGACGAAGCGGAGGCGAAGGCGAAGGGCACTGCTGGTGGATGTAGGAAAAGAAGAACGTCTATCAGCGGCGGCGGCGGCGGCGCCACGACGGCGACGACGATGCAGAGGAAGGAGATCGAGCGCAAGAGGCGGCAGCACATGAACGGCCTCTGCTTCAAGCTCGCCTCTCTCATCCCAAAAGAGCACTACACCTCCCAGGTAGCCAGCTATAATAATTGATACATGCTTGTTCTTAATTAATTGTCCTTTCTCCCTCTCATGCAAGCATCTTCTGGGAACTAATGCTAAATAGCTAATTAACGGGGCCGTTCATACATGTGAATCGATCTAGGTAGTCATCGTCATGAAATACTAATCGATCGATGACGATGTTAAGCAGCCGATCACGACTTTCGATCAACGGGCATTTATTTTCTTGGAGAAAGTGCTGCTTTACGCATTCATGGTGAAAATAAATCTATTGTTTTTGGTCTCCAAAATCCAAATTAAGGGGACAACCGAATTATAGTTGACAGTCCCCATCGCGTTTTTCACCGTCCATATCAAGTTTGTTCACCACTGAGGATGAGACTACAATGCAATTTATTACTTGTCGAAACTTGAAAGAGCTACGGCATTTTACGAGCATTTGGCGTTAAGACGAAAGAAATATAGGATTATTGTTCTTAAGTATTTAATTTGGTAAAATTTATGGTGCACAATGTTTGTGTAAGTATAGTTTAGATATAACAGTTGTACTACCTCCGGTCACAAAAAGAAATCGCCGTTTACTTTTGGACACGCCTTTGACCATTCGTCTTATTCAAAAATTTAGTTCAAATATATAAAAATATAAGTAATACTTAAAATATGTTTAATAATAAACCAAATCATAACAAAATAAATAATATTTATATAACTTTTTTGAATAAGACGAATAGTCAAAGGCGTGTCGAAAAATCAACAGCGACTTCTTTTTATAACTGGTGGGAGTAATAAGCTATACTACATATATGTGTAGTAAAAAAAATTTAAAATAATCGTTCTGATTTGTTAGATCTATCAAAGAGAATACATGATCCATACCCGTCTAGTATATCCTAAAGAGGCAATTTAATTACTCTACTCAGTTGTTTTGATTTGCATAAACGTATACAAAAGAAAAATTTGAGGGAGTTTCCCCCACATATCTCTGTCTATTATTATACTACTCCCTCCTTTTTTTGTTTGACGCCTTTGACTTTTTGGTACATCTCAACCATTTGTTTTATTCAAAAATTTAGTGTAAAGATGTAAGAAAATAAGTCATACTTAAAGTATCTCTATTGACAAAATTAATCATAACAAAATAAATGATATTTACAAAAAAAAATTGAATAAAACGAATGATCAAAGGCGTGTCCAAAAATCAAAGATATCAAACAAAAAAACAGAGGTAATATTAAAGTAGAGGAAAACAGAGTCACCACGTTAGTCCATATCATCTAGATCAATCAAAGAAAATCTGCGCCTATATTAATCAAAGAAATTATCACATAAACTAAAACATAAAAATAAAAGATATGTGCCGCTGATTTTTGTGGGGTGGGATTATAACGGCTTAGATTAAAAGAAAAATATTACAAATTCAGATTAAATACTAAAGATGATATAATACGATTATTTTAGCCGTTTGATCAATGGTGGGACCAAATTATAACGGTCTAAATTAATCAAAGAAATTATCACATAAATCAAGAAAAAAAAGATTTATGCGGCTTAGATTAAAAGAAAATATTAGAAATTCAGATTAAATACTAAAGCTGATATAATATATTAGAGATAAATTCTAAATCGGAACTTATATATTAGAGATAGATTATGAGTTAGAGATAAACTCTATATGCTGAAAAAAATCTAACCGCACAAGCGGGCCATCTCGCTCGTTCTATTTTATTAGAAAACTAGAAAAAAAAAAAACAACACACATGCACGCAGATAGAACGATGCATGCAGTAAGGTTCAGATTCAACTTTACTTTGCATATATATACGATGACACGATCCATATGCCCTCCCAGATGTGCAGCCTGGACGAAGCGGCGGAGTACATCAAGCAGCTCAAGGAAAGGGTGGACGAGCTGCAGCGGAGGAGAAGCTCTGCACTGCTCACCTCCGCGAGAGGACCTGCCGCCGCCGCCGCCACCACGGGGGAGCAGCCGCCGGCGCCGGTGGTGGAGGTACGGTACCGCGACGAGTCTAGCCTTGGCCTGGTGGACGTCGTGCTGATATGCGGCGCGGAGAGGCCGACCAGGCTCCACGAGGTGATCGCCGTCCTCGAGGAAGAAGGTGCCGAGGTCCTCAACGCAAACCTCGCCGTCACCGGCTACAAGATCTTCTACACCATCCACTCTCGGGTACCATACGCTATTGCGCTTTCTGCATCATCTTTGAGGATACTAAGAGCCATTTTTACATTCTTCAAAACTTTTCTTTTTTTAGGTTTTTTTCCTCTAAGGATACAAGAGTTTGCCCTCTTTGGTTCGTGGTTTTATTCGGTTCGGTTTGATTGGGTCAATTTTTTTTTGTACAGACTATTCGGCGTAATATTTTGGAATAATTTTTCAGAGCTTTGTACGATTTTATTTAAAATTCTAAACATTTTTTATACATAATTTTGTAATATTTTTATATAGCTATTTTATGGTTCTCAATTTTTAGCCCAACCGAACCGAACAAAATCCTACAAAAAAATAGTTTGGTCACAATGTTTAGATCGGCCGATGAAAGCCAAACTACAAAAAAATAAGTCATAACAAATCATCGGCCACAATGTTTTGGTCGGCTTGACAAAATCCTACAAAAAAATAAAATACAGTTCCGTCAGCCAAACTATAATTAACTAAAAAAGGTTTATTTTCATTGGTTTTATATAGGCCAACGAAAATACAGCCCCTAGCCAGCTCTAAAAAAATTAAATATTTTAAACTATTTTTATCGGCTATGGCCCACGAAGCAAAAACTTTTAAAATAATTTTACGTCCATCTTTATCGACTTTAGGCCGACGAAAATATGTGTGGCATATTTTTGTCGGCTGATCTGACAAAAACAGAGGAAAACACATGTATTTTTGTCAGCACCGACTGTCTTCCACACTTTCTTGCGTCGTCAGCACAAAGCGATGAAAACATTGGACAAAATCATGTATTTTCGTCGGCCTACCAAGCCGATGAAAATATTCGTATATTCATGGCAGTCGACAAAAAAAAACCGTGCCTTCGACGTGATAGTTCGTCGGCAAAAAGCTGATGAAAAGGGGCAATTGTCATCGGCTTTTGCCCATTTCCGTCAGCTTTTGCTTGACAAATCATTTACAGATTTCTGTTGTATATATACATCTTCAATACCTTTTATTTTTTATTATTTTTTTCTCTCTTAGCGGTTAATACAATTTGGCGACTAGTCATTAAGAAATGCATGAAATAGAAGTCCATGTTTTACCTTTCATGAAGAAGTTTTGCCTGCGTGCCAAGTACTTTCTTCTCTTTGAGAGTTATATCTCCATCATCGTCTTTATAGAGTTTGTCAATTTTTTATTGAACATAAATTAAAGACCGGAGATTATGCAAGGTGCTCGTGTAAATGGTCTTTCAGTTGGCATAAGAACGTCACACTTATATGTGTACGTGTGTACCAAGTACCAACGTACGTCTACGATTAATTGAATTTACCCCCTCTCAACTGCAGGCGTTTAGCTCAAGAATCGGTATAGAGGTTACCAGGGTTTCTGAGAGGCTAAGAGAACTGGTATGATATAACAAGAGTAAAATACACAGGCGGTCTTTAAACTATTAGTCGATTCTCATCTAGATCTTCAATATATGAAACTGTAGTTTTGGGTCCTAAATCTTTTTAATTGGGTCCGGCCTGGTCCAAACTTGCCACGTGACAACCCTATAGCTGACGTGGCGTTGACATGTCACTAAAATAGTTTTAAAAGGGGAATCATTAAAACAAATACAGGGAAATCATTTAAAAATCATTAAAAAATATAAAAATCAATAAAATGTAGTAAAATTATTTAAAAATCATAAAAAGAAAAAAGAAAACAGAAAAATCATTAAAAACATATAGAAAACATCAAAAGAATCATAAAAATCATGAAAAAAGCATAAACATATTTAAAATCATAAACATATTAAAAAGAAACATAAATACAGTGTGATCGCCTTTAATCCCTCTATAGTTGAACGGGGCGTATGGGAGCCCTCAAGTGCTACTTTTTTTTATTTTTTTATGAATTTTCCTAATTATTTTTCTATTTCCCTTTTTTATGATTTCTGATTTTTTAAGAATTTTTTTTTGAATTTGTTAAGTAATTTTATGTGACATGGACGGCCATGTCGGTACCACGTCAACTCTAGGGATGTCACATGGTAGTTTAAGATTAGGGACGCAAAACTGCAATTTTATAAATTGGGAACCTGGATGAGAATCGACTAATAGTTTAGGGACCGCCCTTACATTTTACTCATATAACAATATGTATATACACAGATATATACGTACACATATGTACCAACAGTATTGTGTGCTTTTCTCATTTAATAATAAAATGGAAATCATCATTACAGCTATTCGGCATTACATTTTACATGTTAACTGTAGCTTTTATACATATATTTGATTAATTAAAACAGCTAATTATAACTACCATTTCCAGATTTTATGTCGTCGTTGTTAATTTATGAGCACTTCCTCCCATATTGATTTTGTCCTATGGCTAGTTTGTTCAAGTTGCATGTTTAATTAATGCATACATATTACTATAGGAAAATCTACCTTTTTCGATAGCTCTGGCCATATCCTAAGTGCAAACCTCCCATCCTAAATAATGTCAATGGCCAACCGTTGAATATAAGCCATTCAATTTGCGCGGCCGACCCTACAAAATATTATCGAGTCATCGATAATATTAGGGTTGATGGCTTTTATACAATCGTCTACCTAACCGGTCATCTATCGATCAATCCTTATATTTCATAAACATCCGATTCATCACCAGTTTCCTAAAATCTTGAAATCATTTATTTCATAAACATCCGATTCATCACCAGTTTCCTAAATATGGCTGAGACACCAGTTTTCGTAAAAAATCATATTTTACTCTTAGCATCCCTGTGTAAGTCTGATAAAACAAAACACACGAAGGCAATCGTGGTTTTCACTTTAAACACTTTGAAAACCAAATCATTTGGAAAACTATCAATGTGATCACGCCTCCATTGTCCTCCCTTAACCATGGACATGACAATCATAATAGTTGTACATTCTACAGAGGTTGCACGCTTTACCCATTAGCTATGACATCCTCTGGTTGTAGATGTTGTAACGAGACATTTAACCATCTAGCCTTTGGTTGGCATCCCCTCAAAGGATTCCCCGCAATGCATGATAAACCTTCAATTGGTTGTATCCCTCTTTTGAGCTTGAAGAATGATGCCATGGATCTTCTGCACCTTCTCCCCCATATGGGATGTTTGAACAAAGAGTTTGAAGAGTACTCAGTCAAGGTTAGCCCATACAAACATTCTTGCATATTCGCATTGTTGTACTTAAGTTTGACAACCAAAACATATTATACATTAGGGATTGGGGTTGGGTCCGGTTTTCATGCTAAGCCGCACCCGCCAAGCAATTAGCCACCCTAATCGGGTTTTACAAAAATAACCCAATTCACTGGTAGCCCTACACAAGAACCCCATTTATAAACTGACAGCACAAACTGCCTCTTTTTCCGAAATATGAAAAAACAATCATTGATATGATAGTCACAATGATAACAAAAATACCTAGAAGCTATAACAAGGTAAGTAATAACATTCTAACTTAACAATGTAAGAAGGCTGATAATTATTAAGGTAATAATCCTGGGGTTTCCAAAGTGGTGGCATACTATGAGTCATGGGATTTAATTAACTAGCCTACACATGTACTTTTCTAGATTTTTAATATAGCAAGCCATTTACAAAAATATAATAAAACAGGGGTAAAATAGGACATGATAGAATGGTCAACGTTGAATTTACCTCAATCTTCGAAACCACAATCCATTCCTGTTGGATCGACGACGTCAACATAATTCGCATCTAGCGTACAAAAAAAATAAATAAATACAATGCGAAAAATAACAGAAAATTATATGAATTCATATGATCATGAAAATGTACATAATAGTATATCTCCATTTTATGAACATCTAAAAATTTATTACATAATTTTTAATCCTATAGAATTGGAGGCGTGAAAATATATAAAGATTAACTACTACACGGAAATGATCAAAAATAGAAGTAATTCAAAGTTATGAAAATTATCAGCAAGGGAGATATAGAAATTTTTTTTGGACTGAATTGGGGTTCCAATGAATTTCTGGTGGCCTAAATGTTAGCAACAACAATTTGTTCAACTACTGGGATACATGAGAGCCCGCTCTTGTTGACTTACGGCAAATTAATCAAAACCCTGCGCCAAGTTCTTTCACATTGTATCATAGCCAAGGCCACATTCTACAAACTGTTGGGAAACCACCTGAGGAGGTGGGCTCAATTTGGCCAAGGGCCAGCCAACGCCCCTCTAGGTGGGTCCCACGCTAGACCTAACCTAAACCATAAGCAGAACTATAAAAGAGGAGGTGGAACCCCATATTATATATAGATCTGAAAATCAATAAAGAAAAACTCCACCCTATTCCCCGACTATATAGATCTGAAAATCAATAAAGAACAGCTCCACCCTATTCCCTGTGTTCTTGTTCTCTCTGTGATTGTTTGTGTACGTTATACCTTAGACTACACTTGGTAGCAAGGTTTCTTAACAGAAACCTTGTTTGAGTCTTAATCCCTAAAGCCATGGCGAGCTCATCGGGGCCTATTGTTGGCGTCGTCAAACACCCGGATTCATTGATCTAGTGAACATCAAGCTCACTTAAGACAACTACCTCCTCTATTAGGCACAATTGATGCCTTAACTAAGAGGACCATAGCTGCTTGGGTATGTAGATGGTACCTTGAAGGCAGCAGGAGCAACTCTAAAGCAGGCAAATGACAAAGGTGAAGAAGTGATGGTAGTCGGACGTACTAGAGCGAGTATTGTTCTTGGAGGCAGCGGCTAAAGTTCGGGATGCGCTAGAGCACATGTACTCTTCCCAATCTCATGCACGAATGATCCAAGTGTGTAGGCAGCTCTGGACTGTCAAAAAGGGTTCTCTGTCCATGGCAGAAAACTTCAACATGGTGAAAGGATACGCAGACTCCCTTGCTGTAGCTAGACACCAACTAGAGGAGGAGGAGATCGGAATCTATATGCTATCCAGTCTAGACTCCGAACATGACCCATTGGTGACGTCAGTTACAACTAGCTCTGACCGAATCACGCTCAGCGATCTTTACGCTCAAATTTTGAGCTACAAGATCCTCCTTCAGCAGAACCATGTCTCCATCGAGCATTCAAACGCATCGGCTAACAATGCGTCTCATAGCGGAGGCGGTGGTGGTCGTTGGTGCGGTGGCAGTGATCACGACCCTGGTCGTGGTTGCAGAGGACAAGGTGGTCGCTGCAACAATGGTAAGAGGCAGTCAACATGCCAAGTGTGAAGCAAACCTAGTCATACCGCAGTCCGTTGCTACCACCGCTTCAACCACGCTTACCAGGAGGAGGATCCAAGAACGTCGACACTGGCCAGTTCAAGTTATGCCTTAGACCCAACTTGGTATATTGATTAGAGTGCCACGGATCATATCACAGTGGACCTGGACAAGCTGACTATACG
Source organism: Raddia distichophylla (assembly GCA_005191435.1). NCBI lineage: Eukaryota > Viridiplantae > Streptophyta > Magnoliopsida > Poales > Poaceae > Raddia > Raddia distichophylla. The sequence goes on from SPJY01014963.1 coordinate 1,722,487, forward strand.
AGAGCGGTACAATGTAAAAGATCAGATCCATGCGGCAAACGGTACAGGTATGCCAATAATGCACATCGGTCATTCTCAAATTAGGATTGTCGGTACACGACGTACCGGGGTACCCACGCCAAGGCGGAGCAAGACGCGTGGCAGCTCGGCGTAGAGCGGGCGATCAGACCCCCACGTCGAGCCGAGCAGGACGCGTGGCAGCTCGGCGTAGAGCGGGAGATCAGACCCCAACGCCGGGTCCAAGCAGGACGCGTGGCAGCTCGGCGTAGATCGGGCGACCAGACCCCAACGCCGGGTCCGAGCAGGACGCGTGGCAGCTCGGCGTAGAGCGGACGATCAGACCCCCACGCCGGGTCCAAGCAGGACGCGTGGCAGCTCGGCGTAGTTCGGGCGACCAGACCCCCACTCCGAGCTGAGCAGGACGCATGGAAGCTCGGCGTAGAGCGGGTGATCAGACCCCCAAGCCGGGTCCAAGCAGGACGCGTGGCAGCTCGGCATAGAGCGGGCGACCAGACCCCCACGCCGAGCCAAGCAGGACGCTGGCAGCTCAGTGTAGAGCGGGCGATCAGACCCCCACACCGGGTCCGAGGAGCCGAGCAGGACGCGTGGCGGCCTAGCCGAGCAGGTGGGCCTCAGTCCCACTTGGCAGGCGCCCACACAGCAGAAGGAGGCTTCCCCAACGTTCAGCGTATCCACGGCATTAAATGCCGGGATTCAGGCGTGCGAGACCAAGAGAGATGATTACCTGCACTGTAGCCTGTCTGGCGCACTGTAGCGGTCATTCCATCACAGTGCGGTGACAGAGGCAGAGTGGCGCCTGTGTCAGGCACCCCCTCATGTCCTGTCCGGCCCAACAATCGGAGGGAGCCGTTTATGATGCGGACGTCAGCCGGAGCAAGTGGGCGGCGCGCGGTGGCCAGAGTCCAACTAGTGGTACGCCTCCGCCTCTCTCTCTCTCTCTCTCTCTCTCTCTCTCTCTCTCTCTGGGGTCCTAACCTGGGTAAATCGACTGTCTTCCTGTGAGAGTGGGTCGAAAGCGATCTAGTGGCGAAAATTCCCCCTGACCGAACTACGAATCTCCCACGAGACAAATCTGTCTGGTATCAAACAACGACAGTGGCGCGCCAGGTAGGGGGATAGTTGCTAGTTCGCTTCCCTGCTTTCGGCTCTCAAGATCCAGGCGGATATCGTCCGTAGCCTCCCCAGCGGCGAAGCAATGGAGGGATCTCCATCCAGGCGAAGGGAGAAGGAGGCGGCGGACCAAGGTCGTTCCACTCCCCCTCGGCAGGGCGACGAGCCTTAGGGGACGGTGGGAATGAGCAGGGTGAGGCGGCGGCGATGCCCGCCCAGAACCTGTACGCAGCGCGGGCCCAGCTGGATCACCAGCCTCTCCCGCTGGCGGAGGGTTCACAAGTGGGGCCATGGTTGAGGGACCTCGCCCAGCTCGTCGGCACGGCCGCGGAGGGCGTCGACGCATCGAGTGGTTGGGGGGCGTCCGCGTCGCGGACGTACGCCTCTCGCTTGTCTTCCCTCTTTCGCGAAGGCCGCCGGACAAGGAGCGGGAAGGGCAAGCAGAAGGTGGTTGCGTCCGCAGTGACCCCAGTTCCTCCCCCGCCTCGTAAGGGCCGGGAGGACCACGGGGACCTCAGGACGCATCTCGAAGACCGCCGCCAGCGGAACGAGGGTGACCTTCGCGACTCGCTTCAGCGTCGTCGGTGGAGGGAGCAAGCCCGGGCGACGCGCGAAGAGCAGGAGGGCCACGAGTGTAGTGACCGTGCAGACCCCGACGACCCCGACCACCGTGGAGATTCCGCCTCTTCCGCCTCTCGGCGATCTTCGGGCCAAGAGGGAGGAGAGCGAGCCCGTCTTGCGTACGGGGTCGGGTGCCGGGCGTTCACAAGGAACTTGCGTCGGGTGGTGTGGCCCTGCAGGTTTCGCCCGGCCACCATCGAGAAGTATGACGGTACCACTGACCCTCAGGAGTTCCTGCAGATATATACTACGATGGTGCAGGCGGCCAGGGGCTCCGAGAAGGTGATGGCCAACTACTTCCCCACGGTCCTGACTGGCGGGGCCAGGTTGTGGTTGATGAACCTGCCCACGGGCTCCGTGGGTACGTGTAAGGAGCTGTACAAGCTTTTCGTCACCAACTTCCAGGGCTCCTTCAACCAGCCAGGGGTGGAGGATGATCTGCACGCCCTGGAGCAGAAGAAGGGGGAGTCACTGTGGGATTTCATTTGGCGGTTTAGCCACTGCCGCAACACGGTCCCCAGGATCTCCGACGAGGCCATCACCACCGCCTTCAGGCGGGGTGTGCGCGACCGCGAGATGCGGGAGAAGATGGCCACGCACACGATTACCACCACCTCCGACCTCTTCCGCCTGGCGCACAAGTGCGCGTGGGCGGCGGAGGCTCGGGACCGCCCGTCCGGCCCGGTGGGTGGCGGAGGAGCGGACACCGGGACTTCCAAGAACCCTGGCGGGAAGGATAAGAAAAAGCGCAAGGCGGCCGAGGCTGGGCATGCCTTGGCCGCCGAGCGCAAACCAAAGGAGGACCGGCCGCAGCGCAACGGCCGGCGCGAGCAGCAGGGCCATCGGCGCCGGGAGTATCTGAAGGACCGCGACGGTCGGCGCGGCAATCGCCGCGAGAGGCAGGGAGGAAGGGGCTACTGCCCCATTAATCGGTCGGATGCTCATGATCTGGCGGACTGCCATGTTGTGAGCAAGTTGGTGGAGCAGCGGGTCCAGGAGCGCCGGCCGCCGAGGGACGGCAAGGACGAATATCCCGCCCCATTGGGTTTCCAACGGGCGGAACACGAGGTGGCATACATTCACGGCGGTTCCACCACCTACCTCTCCAAAGCGAAGTACAAGCTGCTGATGAGGGAGGTGTGTGCCGCCGTACCAAGCCTGGGGTCGAGGAGGCAGCTGAGGTTGTCGAAGGAGCCGATCACCTTCAGTCAGGCCGACCACCCAGAGAACACCGTCGGCCTGGATCACCTTCCGATCGTGGTGTCACCCACGGTCCGGAACGTGAAGCTTGGGCGGGTGTTGGTGGACGGGGGGAGTTCGATAAACTTCCTGTCCTCTCATGCGTATCGGGCATTGCAGATATCGGACCGCGAGCTCCTCCCAACACTACCCTTCTATGGGGTTTCCCCAGGGGCTCAATCCGTGCCCTTGGGCCGCGTCAGCTTGCCCGTGACCTTCGGGGATACGAGCAATTTTCGGACGAAGATGGTCGACTTGAGGTAGCCGACTTCGACCTCCCCTACAACGCCCTGCTCGGCCGATCGGCGTTGACCAAGTTTATGGCGTCAACCCACTATGCGTACATGGTGGTGAAGATCCCAGGATCTGGTGGTCCCATTGTTATCAAGGTGGACAGGCCCGAAGCCCTCTGATGCGATCGGAGAGCTCTAGACTTGGCGGGTGCAGTCTGTGCGCAGTCGTCAGGCGCCTCTATTCCGGGTGCTCCTCCGGCGAAGACCCATGCCTCTCCCGGTTCGTCCGGGGAGGTTAAGGTGGTCTCCCTGAGCGATGCCGAGCCCGCCAAGACTATCAAGGTGGGCACCAACCTCAGCGCCAAATAGGAAGGCGCGCTCATCACCTTCCTCCAGTCTAACGCAGACGTGTTTGCCTGGCAACCATCCGACATGACTGGAGTCCCTAGGGAGGTGATTGAGCACCGATCATGCAGAAGAACCGGCGGCAGTCGTTGGAGCGGCAGGACGCCATTCGCGAAGAAGTGGACAAGCTCTTGAGCGCAAGCATCATTAGGAGGGTCGCTCATTCCAAGTGGCTCGCCAACCCCGTGCTCGTCAAGAAATCCAACGGGCGCTGGAGGATGTGCGTGGACTTCACCGACCTCAACAAGGCGTGCCCGAAGGATCCGTACCCACTACCCCGCATCGACCTCATCATTGACTCCACGGCGGGATGTGAATCGCTGTGCTTTCTGGACGCGTACTCCGGGTACCACCAGATTAGCATGGCACTGGAAGACGAAGAGAAGACAGCTTTTGTAACCCCACTGGGCGTGTATTGCTATACCAGGATGGCCTTTGGGTTAAAAAATGCCGGTCCGACATATCAGCGCGCCATGCACATCGCGCACCGGCCGCAGATCGGAAGGAACCTCGAGGTGTACGTTGATGACCTCGTGGTGAAGGCGAGGAAGAATGAGAAGTTGATCGACAACCTTGAAGAAACTTTTGCTAACCTGCGGAAGTACTCCATCAAGCTCAACCTGGAGAAGTGCGTTTTTGGCATCCCATCTAGTAAGCTGCTTGGATTCCTCGTGTCCCACCGTGGCATTGAGGCAAATCCGAACAAGATCGCCGCCAATCGAGCACATGAAGCCGCCCACTCGGCTGAAGCAGGTGCAGTGTCTCGCCGGCTGTTTAACCTTCCTGGGCCGGTTCATAGCCTGCCTAGGGGAGAAGAGCCTGCCCCTGTTCAAGCTGTTGAAGAAGACGAATCACTTCGAGTGGAACGAGGAGGAGCAGCAAGCGTTCGAAGGCTTGAAGAAGTACCTGTCCTCCCCTCCGGTGCTTGTCGCGCTGGAGCCAGTAGAGCCGCTTTGGCTGTATATAGCGGTCACACCCGAGGTTGTCAGTGCGGCGCTGGTGGCGGAAAGGGAAGGTGTGCAGAGGCCAGTCTACTATGTCAGCAAGGTTCTCCACGATGCCGAAACCAGGTATTCCCACAACACTAGAAGATGTTGTACACAGTGCTGATGGCGTCAAGGAAGCTGCGGCACTACTTTTAAGGACGATCACGGTGTACATGGAGTACCCGTTGAGGGAGATCCTCCACAATCGAGAAGCCGAAGGTCGCGTCGCCAAATAGGCCATGGTGCTGGGGGAGTTCGACCTCAAGTTCGCCCCCCGCACCGCCATTAAGGGTCAAGCTCTTTCGGAGATCGTCGCCGAGTGGTCTTCCATTGCCCCCGAAGCTGAAGTACTGCCAATCGCCCCGCCCTGGATTCTCTTCTTCGATGGTTCTTTCAAGCTCGAAGGCGCGGGGGCTGGGGCGGTGCTGGTTTCCCCAGCCGGAGACACTCTCCAGTACGCGGTGGTTCTGGACTTCAAGGCCACTAACAATGTTGCTGAGTACGAGGGGTTGCTCGCCGGTCTGTGTGCCGCGGCCGCCTTAGGTGTGCGGCGTCTGCAGGTCAGGGGCGACTCTCTCCTCGTCATCAATCAGAAGGAGTTCCAGTGTTCGGACCCCGTCATGGCGGCGTATCTGGCGGAAGTATGCAAGATGGAGCGTCACTTCGAGGGACTGGGCTTCGAGCACGTCCCCAGGCGTGACAATCACCTCGCCGACGCTCTTTCGCAGCTCGCTTCCTCACGAGCCTCTGTCCCGGCCGGAATCTTTGAAGAAAGACTACCGCGGCTGTTCGTCGCAGCCCCCAAATCTAGTGGGGACGTTGTTATTGCTGCCTCAGCCTCCAGTCCAGTGAGGGAAGGTGGAACAACTACCGAGGCGGTTAAGGTGGAAACGCCAGGCTAGGCGGAGTACATCGGCGGCCATCTTGAGGTCGCCACTCTTGGCCGGAGGGTACGTGGATGGCTCTGATCCTAGCCTTCCTGCGGGACCAAGTGATCCCCAACGATGATGCCTCAGCCGAGAAGATTGCGCGGAAGGCCAAGCGCTACGCCCTGATAGGAGGGGACCTATATCGTCAGAGCGGAAACGGAATTCTTCTGAAGTGCATCACTCGGGAAGAGGGGAGCAAGTGTAACATCCCAAATTTTCAAAATCAAATTTGGCACGTTAATAATTTCGCTAAAATGCATAATTAAAATATTAAACCTATTTAAGCATGGAAAATCATCATGGCATCATCATTGCATGCAACCTCCTGTATTTGGTTTGGGTCATTAATTTTTAGGTGAAAATCTTTGCCTTGGGTGTCAATTATTTGAAAGTATTTAAAATAAATATTGTCAAACTTTTGGAAAGAAGAAAAGAGGAAAACAATATTTGAAAAGAAAAATCTCTTCCCCTCTCGGGCCGAGTTCCTCCCGGCCCAGCTCTCCTCCAGCCTCTGCCTTCCCGCGCGGCCCATCTCCCCGGCCCAGCTCGCGCTAGCCGCGCCCCCTCGCTGACCGGAGGGCCCGCGCCCTGTTTCCTCTCTCACCCTCACTGACTGGCAGGTCCCGCCGGTCAGGTCTCTCTCTTCCCCGTCGTTTTTCCCCTCTCCTCGCGAGCGCGTCTCTGCTCTCGGTTCGCTCCCGCTCTTCCCGTTGCTCTTCCCCGCTCCTCCTCCCTCCGCGCGTCGCCGTCTCCGCGCCCGGCAGGACCGCCACGGCCGTCGCCTCCGCCTGCGTCCGGACCCGCGCCTGCCTTGCCGTCATTCCTTGCCGCCCGCGAGCGCCGGCCATTGCCCCGCATTAAATCGCTCCGTACCGGCGTCGCCGTGCTCTTTACTCCGTCACCCGCTCTCGTCTGCGCCGCTGGCGAGCGTCCGGCGCGTTTCCACCCCGAAGACCGCGCCTTGACCAGGCTCTGCCGCGCCATCGCCCTCGCCGCCAGTGCCGCCCTGGCCGCGCCATCGTTTCGCCGTCGCTGTGGAGCAATAGCGAAGGTCTATCGGTGTCTCCCTTCGCGCTGTGCTCACCGGCGCCATTAAAGACCGAGCCGTTCCCGCCGAGCCACCCTCGCCTATAAGAAGCCGCCCTGTGCCCCATTTTTCCCTTGCCTAGCGCCGTGCCGTGCCTTGCCTTCTCCTTCGGTAAGCTCCTCTTGGCTTCCCTGGGGTAACCCCTCGTCCCTCTCTCACCATCACTTTCCCTCTGTCAGAAGCCCCGGAACGCCGCCGAGCCGAGGAGCGCGCCACGCCTGGATCCCCTGTTCGCCGCCGCGTCTCTCCGTCGCGCCGCCTCGGGGGTGAGTCTCAGCCGCCGCCGAAACCGTCATTAGCATCGCCGTCGTTCCCTCTTCCTCGTCCCGCGCGGAATCGGCCGCTGGTGGCCGGCTTCGCCCTTCCCGTCGCTCGAGGCCGTCTCGGCCCGAGGTTGAAGACGACGGGGAGGGGGACAGGGAGGAGCCCCGATCCGGCTCCGGGCCGTGGGCCTCGCCCTGTGTTGGGCCGACCGGCTTGACCGGATTTCTTCTTTTTATTTTGTTTTTCAAAAGCAAATTCAAAAGGTCTAGTAGAAAAGATTTTGTATATTATATCAAAAGTCATTCCAAAATTCTGTAAAAATTCTCAAAAATACTTTGCAGCAATCTGGATTTTATAAAAATATTAATCGAACGCTGCACCCTTGTAACCATTGCCTTTCTATTGGTCCAAGTGTTTAGGTCCATTATTTCATGTGCATGCCAAATAAGTTAACATCCTTTTCTTTAAATAAAATGCATAAAAACATTTTATGCCTGATGTACTGTTATTTCCGTTTGTATGTGTGGATCGTGCTCGAGTAGGGGGCCAAGGTGCTGTAGACCCGACCGACGTCGCAGGTTGTTCCTACCCGTCGTCCGACCAAGGCAAGTCCCCCTTACCAAAGTACTAACACCTGACAAGAACATGCCGACAGGGAGCACAACAGCAAGCTGATATAGTTTTAACACCTGTATGCCACAAGGTGTATAATTGTTTGCATCCTTGTTTCAGGAGTGCATTGCATCTGAACTAAATATACTGCCTATGTAATTCACAGGATTAAAAAAGTTCCCATCTAACTGCTAAAATGAAGATTGCTGTGAGCTGAGTTTAGCATTAGGAGAAAAAGAATTAAAGAAGCAGGAAAAGTTATCTTCCAAACAGGAAACAATGACTTGTTTGAGAACTCTCTCCTGCACTTTTGTTGTATGAACATCCTTTCGCGATCACTGTTACATGATCTGAACAAATTGATAGATGTAGTTACCGAGGTATCTGAACCTCAATGTTAGCCTTTACTCGCGCTTTTGCTTCTTTGATCGCCTTGTGGGACCTGAAGGGCTTGTACACCTGCCCACAAACTTGAGAACCTCATCGATGAGAACCACTGGTAACGCAACCAACAACACCAGTAGCCACTCGTTCAAGCTGAGCGGCACGATGCCAAAAACTTGTGCAAGGAATGGCACGTAGAGGATCAAGAAATGCAGCCCAAACGACACTGACATCGCAATGAGCAGCCACGGATTTACCCATGGAGGCATTCTCAGCAGGCTAGTGTCTTCAGAGAGAGCGTTTAGGGAGTTGAACATCTCAATAGCCACCAGGACAGACAAAGAGAGTGTTGTCGCCTTCACTTTGCCACCCTGGAAGTACTCACAGGCATTGTCAAAGGTGAAAGTTCTGGCTCCAGCGGTGAAAGGCGCAGCCGTGAAGTTGTTCCAGGTAGAGCACTGGCCCCAGTTTGAGAGCTGGTAATAACTGACAAGGGTGTGACCATCTCCAGTGAGGTCAATGCCCATGAAAGATCCATGTGTATACCATATGACAAATATACCCACAGTGGCAATCCCCACATAAAGGCCAATGATCTGCATGTAATGTATATCTTATGAGATTAATCTCTTAAAAGTAAGATTTTTGTAAGTCCTAACTTCTGACTCTGAGACAATCAAAGAGATCGGCCTACCAGGTAACGGAACAAAATCCAGGGAGTGATCAGGGAATCATCGCTCCTTCTTGGTGGTTTCTTCATAATGTCCTTATCAGGTGGATTAAAACCTAAGGCAGTTGCAGGGGGACCATCGGTGACAAGGTTTACCCATAGAAGTTGAACAGGTATCAACCCCTCCGGAATACCCAAGGCAGAAGTAAGAAAAATCGAAGCAACTTCACCAATGTTTGAGGAAATCATGTATCTGCAGCAACAGTGAAGTAAGACAGTTAGGGTCCTCAGAAGGAGCACATACTCTTTACAAGTATGCAATGCTAAAATGCTATCATGTGTTAATGGTCCATCCAAGAAGATCAGCTTTATCAGGTGATTGACAAGTGGCGCGTGATAACAAGATCACAAACCTGATGAAAGCTTTCATGTTGTTGTAAATAGATCTTCCTTCACCAACTGCAGCTACTATGGTACTAAAATTGTCATCAGCTAGTACCATGTCAGAGGCCTCCTTGGCAACCTGAAACAAAATAAGATTTCAGGATACCACCCCACATCATAAACTGAACAAAACATAGACGTAATTCTGTAGGCATCACTCATTTCTTGTGGACACTAGAACCTCTCAATCAACTCTGGACAATAAAATGAG
>SPJY01014963.1:1733870-1846502 GCA_005191435.1 Raddia distichophylla
AACAAATAGGATCTAAAATTCCCACTCACGGCTGGCAGCAATAATGGCCTTTCCTTGCATGCAAGCCTCCACAAACATAGCAAGAATTTTCCCTGGTTGAAAATACATGGTGTGCTAGAAAAATTGGACTTCATTTAGCTTCCACGCAGCAGCAGGACTGCATCTCCCTCACGCCACATCAATTTCGCCAAGTACTCCTTTTCTTAAGTTCTTGTAGGTCCTTGTCCCTCATAGGAACTTCTTCCGAAACGCCATCACATGTAATAAGTACAAAACAACCATTAGGTAATATCATTTGTTCTGTAATTAAATAATTAATTTGTCTAAGAAACAAATTTACCTTTTGTCCAAGACGTCGTGTACGAGCTCGTGTCATTGGACCTTGTATGCTAATTGAATCATCTTCTTGTGTGCTAGTAACGTCCTCGACATGGGGAGAAGCACGCAGGCAGCTCGCCTTGTCGTCTACCGTCTTGGGCAGGCGGCAGCGGTTGTTACGCTACGCGACGCGACGCCCCAACGGGTGGCGCGAGGCTGGCTCGGTCCAGTCAATGCTATATTGAGGATAAAGGGAAAGTGCTTTCTTCCTAAAGCATGCGTCCCCCTGTATAGGCACCTCCAGACGAACACGTGTCCAGTACTAAGCTGACCAGCTTCTCCCTGCAGGCTCCAGACCAGACAGAGCCCCGGAATGAGACAAGGGCGCCGCCATTGAAGCAAAGATGGACACGGGGCCCGCCGTATCATCTCCGGGCGACCCGCTGCGCCTATAAAAGGAAAGGCCCCGGACCCAGTCGGGGCAAGGCGACCCAGAGTGATAATAGGCAACCCAAGCAACACGCGCATCGGAAGCTTCCTTAGCAGTAGCCGTAGTCCTTAGCCACCAGAGTGTCCGAAACTCCCTTGTAAGCTCGGGATCGGTGTCTTCAAGCCCGGTCTCGACACCTTTGTACTGTTTTCCATCATATAATCAACAAGAGCTGGAGTAGAGCTATTACCCGGCAGTGGGAGCTCGAACCAGGGTAAATCGCTTGTGTCTTCACGGTTTGTATCTCTTTCGTTCTTCCTTCTCCCCCTCTCTTTCTCACCGTACGACGGACTTGTACCCGGATCGCCAAGTCACACCAGGCGCTGTCCGGGAAGACCGCGCGGCCTGAGCCCCCGTGAGCTCGGCCGCCGCCCTGGGCTGCTGAGAAGGGTTGTTGTTGGGCCTCACTCCAACTACAAATTCGTCTGCTAGTCCGTGGTCCTGCGGCCCTCCGAGGCGCATTTCCCAGACACCGACAGCTGGCGCCCACCGTAGGGCCCATGAGCAGCCCTCAGTAGTCTGTTCCCTCGGACATGCCTGAGATTCCGAGCAGCGACGAGGTCCTTGATCTCGAGTTCGATGAGTGTGACGATCTAGACGACTTGGCCCCATCGTTCGAGGGCTGGCAAGAGGTGTACCTCGCCGAAGCCGGGGCTGACGAGATGGAGGTTGACAACTCTCTCGCCCCAGGGGCAGAGCTTCGCCCCGAGGAGTCGCTCCCTGAGCTAGACTCCTCTGTGACCCACGTTAGCGAGACTCCCATGGAGTTCGAGCTGTTGGGCGATTCTGCTTCCGCTGGCGACACCGGGACGTTCCCCCGGCCTCGCGCACATCTCGCTGCGTCTTCGCTGCCGCGACCGACGATGACGTCCGGAATGAGGAGGCCCAGGAGCAGCAGCGCCGCCGCGCCGCAGCTCGGGACATCTTCCGCGATGTTGTCCGCCGCGTCGTGATCGGGATCTACCGCGAGGACAGTCTGCGCACCCCGCCTCACGGCCGATTGGTCGATTCTCTCGTTGAGACCATGCGCAACCCGCTCGTGCGCAGCCAGCATAAGGTGCGCGTGATCGCCACAGTCGTCCGCGATCTGGAGAAGGACCCCCGTGGCTTCACCATGGCAGACCTAGGTCCAGTCATCGCTGAAGGCCTCAGCGACATCACCTGAGGCAACGCCCAGCATGAGGAGCAAAACGGCGGCGGACGACCAGACATCTGGCGCGCAGACAGCTCCGGCCACAGCGGCACTCAAAACCGCTCCCGTCGTAACCGCAACCGCTTGCGCCGGACCCTGACAGTCTCCTCCGCCAGCGGTTCACCGCGCGCCCCAGGCGGAGTGTTTTCCCGCCTGGGCCCACTTCGGGATGCCTCTCCCCCAAGGACGTGCCAGGATGCTCCGCCTTCTCCCGCGCTCTCCGTGAGACGCCTTGGCCACCGAGGTTCAGGCCCGGGCCAATCGAGAAGTTCGACGAGAGTAAAAATTCAACTACTTTCCCACCATGCTTGAGGGCATGGCCCAAACCTGGCTGTTCAACCAGCGGCCCGATTCCATCCGCAGCTGGGCCCAGCTGCAGGATGCCCTCCGCACGAGCTTTCAGGGGTGTTACGCCCGCTCTAGGCGGCCCCAGGACCTCAAGCTTGTGGTGCAGCGAGACGACGAAAGTCTCTAGGACTTTGTGTGCTGGTTCATCAGAGCCCGCAACACAATTCCCTGCATCTCAGATGAGGCCATCATTGAGGCCTTCAAGGATGGTGTGAGGGACCGGCGCTACACCGAGGACCTCGAGCTCCACCCGGTCAATACCGCGAGCGAGCTCTTCCGCACTGCGGCCCTCTTCATCAACGCCTCCGAGGTGGTCGAACGCAAGAGGGGCCGCGTCAAGAAGAAGGCCAAGGTTGGCGATGGCCTAGGCAAGGTCGAGGCAGAGAAGAAGAAGAAGAAGAAGAAGAAGAAGAAGAAGAAGAAGAAGAAGAAGAAGAAGCGGCCGGAGCAGCACACCAAGTTCATCGCCACCATCGAGCCCGACCAGCCCTAGTGCCTGCCGCCGCAGCGCCCTCTGCCGATGCGCCCTTCGCCGCAGCACCCGCCGTAGCCACGCCAGCAGCGACCTCCCCTGACCGGAGGCAGGACCCGCGGCGGCCAGGGGGCACCTCAGGGCTAGCCTCCCCGTCCGCCACAGCAGGGCAGAGGTGAGGACCCGTTCCATGACCCCAATCTCTTCTGCCGGCTCCACCAGCGCCACGGCCACGACCTGCGCAACTGCCGCACGTGGGCCCGCCAGTTGGGGGACTTTTATGCTGGCCGCGTCCCATGCCCGAGCTACCTGTGGGCGCGGCCTTGGTGCCTCCTCCTTAGGGCGGCCAGGACCAGGGCTTTCCCGAGGCCCGCGGCCACGTCGCCATCATCTTTGGCGGCACGTCAGCCTACAGCTTTCGCCACGAGCTAAAGGCCGTGTCTCGCGAGGTAATCCACATCTCCCGCGGCGAGCCAGCGGCGGAGTCCCTGCTTTGGTCCAGCCAAGCCATTACCTTTTCGGTGACGGACTGCCCGGCTGGCCTCTCCAAGCCGCAGCTCCTCCCGCTGGTCTTATGCCCTACCATCGGCACCCGCGTCGATCGCGTCCTCGTGGACAGCGGGAGCTCGCTGGACATCATCACCACGCACGTTCTAGGCCTCATGCAGGTCCCGCGCTCCAAGATCAGGGACATCACCATCCCCTTCCATTGGATCGTCCCAGGGTCGTCGCTTCGCCCCGTCGGGCAAGTCGTGCTGCCCGTGACATTTGGCTCCTCTGCCAACTTTCGGACGGAGTACGTCACCTTCGAAGTGGTGGAAACCGACCTCCCCTACAACGCCATCTTGGGACGCCCCGCACTCTCCAAGTTCATGGCGGTCTCCCACCTTGCCTACCATTGCCTGAAGATGCCGGTGCTAAAGGGAGTCATCACCGTCCGGGGAAACCACAAGACGGTCCTCGACTGCGACGAGACCGCGCTGGCCATGGTAGGCCAGCTCCCTACCCATGGTCCCAGCAGCAAGAAGCGCTCCACAGCGCGCCCAAAGGTGGCACTGCAGTCGCAGGAGCCCACCAAAACCATTGTCCTCACGGAGACAGACCCCTCCAAGGTGGTCCACGTGGGGACAAACCTCGAGCCTCAATAGGAACTCGAGCTTGTCGGTACACAAGGTACCGGGGTGTCCTCTCCACCTCCTCCAGAATGAGGGTAGAAGACGAAGTTATCCAGAAGGACTGAGAAGGCCGGGTCCAGTTCCGAGTGGACTGGCGGGCACGCGGGCCCATCGCTCGGAACAGGACCCCGAGGCGCAGCGCTCTCGGCGAGCAGGCGGGCGACCAGGCCCCTGCGTCGGGAGACCGGGCTCGACGTGCCAGGCGGGCGACCAGGCCCCAGCACGGGGGCGAGCACCGCCCCGACCAGGACACGCGGTGCGCCTAGCGAGCAGCTCGGCGACCAGTACACGTAGCAGATCGGCGACCATGAAACGTGGCAGATCGGCAGGCGGGCGATCGGACCCGCACCGTATCGGTGACCACGTGAGCAACTGGCAGGGTCGGCGGGACTCTGGGCCCCACCTGCCACCGATGGGACGCGACAAGGCTACGGGACGTGCGTAGCAGGCGGCTACAACTATACGGCATTTATTGTATACCTGCCAGTACAATGATCATGTATTAGGCTAGATGCACCCCTGTTTCTCTCTCCCCATCGGTTCGGGCTCACCCACACTATATAAGGGGACCAAGCCACCACGGGGAAGGGGATTCCGAAGTCTTCCACCCACCTCATTTTATGGCAATACACACACATAGAGCTGACGCTCAAGCAGGAGTAGGGCTATTACCCACCTCGGGGGCCCGAACCTGGGTATATCGCGTGTGTTCATACTGTTCGTGGGAGCTCGAGGGCGGTTCGAGGCGCAACAGTGCTACCCCCGTGCCGAATCTCTGAATCTTCGAGTCTAGCGACAGAAAAATACGCAGACAGAGCGCATTACCTTCCTCCGGGCTAACAAGGACGCGTTTTCATGGGAACCGTCCGATATGCCTGGTGTCCCAAGGGAGGTGATCGAGCACAGGCTAGCTGTCCCGCCTGACAAAAAGCCGGTGAGGCAGTGTCAGAGGCGCGTTCCCGACTAGAAGGCCAAGATCATCCAAAACCAGCTCGGCAAGCTGCTTTGAGCGGGCTTCATCCGCGAAGTTCGGCACTCCGATTTACTTGCGAACCCAGTCGTAGTCCAGAAGTGGGGCGGCAAGTGGCGCATGTGTGTTGACCATCGCGACCTTAATTCCGCCTGCTCCAAGGATAAGTTTCCCCTTACACGCATAGATCAGCTAGTTGACGCTACGGCGGACATAGCCTTGATGAGTTTTCTGGACGCTTCTTCCGATTACCATCAGATCGCGTTATGTAGAGAGGACGAAGAGAAAACCGCCTTAGTAACGCCTTTCGGCATATTTTCTTATACGACCATGTCTTTTGGTCTCACAAATGCTGGCGCCACGTTCCAGCGACTCATGCAAAAAACTCTCCCTGGTCAAATAGGGCGCAATGTAGAAGTCTACGTGGACGATATCGTAGTCAAGAGCAAGGACGCCCGTGACCACGAGTCCGACCTAGGGAAACATTTGACAGCCTGAGACAGCACCAGGTCAAGCTGAACCCCGAGACGTGCGTCTTTGGCATCGAGTCCGGCATGCACCTTGGCTATGTAATCGGCGGGGCGAGCATCGGTGCGAACCCCGGGAAGATCGAGGCCGTCGAAAAGATGAGGTCGCCGACTTGCGTAAAGGACATCCAGTCCCTTACAGGCAAAATGGAGGCCCTAAGCCATTTCATCTCCCGTCTTGGAGAACGAAGAGCGCCTTTTTGCAACCTTCTACGCAAGCAGGATAGTTTCGAGTGGACTGAGGAGGCTGAGGCCGCATTTCTGCAGCTGAAGCAGTAGCTCGCCTCACCACCCGTCCTCACCACTCCCAAGATCGAGGAAGTCCTCCTGTTGTACCTCTCAGTGACACCAAACGCCACAAGCGCGGTGCTGGCAGTGGAACGAGAAGGGAAGCAACAACCCGTCTACTACGTGAGCGAGGTGCTCACCGGGACTAAGGAGCTCTATCCCGACCTTCAGAAACTGTGCTATGCCTTGCTGATGGCCTCGCGCAAGTTGCGTCACTATTTTCAAGCCCACCAAATCATTGTCCCGACTACTTACCCGATCAAGGACATTCTCCGAAACCCGAGGCCACAGGCCGGGTCGCGAAGTGGGGAGTCAAGCTGGGTGAGTTTGACATCCAGTTTGTATCCCGTACCGCGATCAAGGCCCAGACCCTGGCTGATTTCGTTGCAGAGTTGACCAGGCCGGATGAGCAAGAGATAAGCTCTCCAAGTCAAGATAGGGAAGAAGGTCGGTGGACTCTGTTCTTCGACGGTTCACACCAGTCTGGGCGATCAGGATGCGGTCTCATTCTCATCTCCCCCAAGGAAGAGCGACTCCAGCACGTCATACAAATACACTTTGCGGCGACCAACAACACTGCAGAGTATGAAGCCCTAATAGTGGGCCTAAGAGCAAGCGCTGCGCTCGACATCAAACGGCTTGTTGCGAAAGGGGATTCGCAGCTCGTCGTCCGCCACGTCCGGGAGGAGTTTCAGGCAACTGACGACTCGATGGCGCGGTACCTGGCGGAAGTGAGGAAACTGGACAAGCGTTTCACGAGTTTCGAAATTCGCTACATTCCCAGGGAAGAGAACGGCGAAGCTGACAAGCTCGCCAAGCTCGGATCCTCACAAGAACCGGCCCCGCCGGGAGTGTTAGTGCAGCACCTTTTAAAGCCCTCCATTCCCTCCGGAGAGGAAGCCACGGGGACGCCTCCTAGCTACACCCCACACAGAAACATTCGGTACTATCATACCTCGAGCAAAGCACCTCCTGGATGACGCCATTCATCCAGTTCTTGGAGCACGGGACATTGCCCAAGGACGCTGCTGAGCATTCCAAGCTAAAAAGATGAGCCCGAGCTTACCGTCTGCACCGGGGCTCATTGTACCGAAGGGGTGCTAATGGTGTGCTTTGTAAGTACGTTACCCAAGAAGAAGGTAAGTACCTTCTGTCTGACATACAAGAGGGCATCTGCGGCGCACACGCCTCACACAGAACCCTTATCGGCAAAGCATTCCGCATGGGCTACTACTGGCCCACTGCGATGAGCGACGCAGAAGCTTTGGTCAAACGCTGCAAAACTTGCCAGTATCATGCGCGGATGACGCATTAGCCCGCGCATGTGCTGCAAACAATTCCACTAGCGTGGCCGTTCGCGGTTTGGGGCATGGACCTCCTGGAACCGTTCCCCAAAGGGCTCGGTGGCAAATCGTACTTGTTCCTAGCCATCGACACCTTCACTAAGTGGATCGAGGCCGAGCCGGTCTCCAACATCACTACAACCGCCGCGGTACGTTTCTTCCAAAGCATCGTTGCACGAGTTGGAGTGCCCAGCTGAATCATCGCTGATAATGGCACCCAATTCACGAGCCGGGAGTTCAACGATTACTGCGAAAAGCTTGGCATGAAGCTCACCCTGGCATCTGTGGCCCACCCACAAAGTAACGGGGTGGCTGAGCGAGCTAACGGACAACTAGTCCAAGGCATAAAAAAGTGAGTCTATGACGCCCTCAAAGCAAAACAACAAGGTTGGGTCAACGAGCTGCCGTCAGTCCTCTGGGCAGTCCGGACGACGTCCAGCTAGGCTACGGGGGAAACTCCTTTCTGGCTTGTCTATGGCTTGGAGGCCGTCCTCCCAACAGAAATGAGACTAGGATCCGATCGCGTTGACTTCGCCAGCTTCGTGGTCAACGACGAGGAGCGGCAGCTCGACCTCGATCTACTTGAGACGCGCCGTGAGCAATCTACTCCGGGCTGCCGCCTATCAGCAGACCCTGCGTCGCTACGCGGCACAAAACGTACATACAAGGACCCTGCAAGTAGGAGACCTGATTCTACGTCGCATTCAGAACCTCGCAGGTTCCAACAAGCTCAGCCCAAAGTGGGAGGGACCGTACAAAGTAGTGTCCGCAGCCCGCACGGGCTCGGTACGCCTGGCTGACAAGGATGGGAACGAGCTCCCTAGCTCAAGGAACATCTCCCTTCTACGACGCTTCCGCGCTTAATCAGGTCGTAAGTCTCCTTCTTTTCAAATCAATTTAGTTAAAAAAAAACCTTTCCCCCAATTACTAGTCACGCTGGGTTCAGTCATGTCCATCTCAAGCAAGCCCATGGCCAAAATCCGACGGCTAAGGATAAAGCACTCTGGAGCGCTTCTACGACGGGATAAGCCGACAGCTCGCACCCTAGTAAGGCTCTGCGCAGTGTGGAACTCCCGCGGCCTAAAGTACAATAAGCCCACGTCAGGTTTGTTTGGATGGCTAACTTGGGCCTCGCAACGCTCGAGGGCTGAAAGATTTTGCGTCCAGATTTTTGCTAAGTCCTTACCTTCGCCAAGCCCGCACCGTTGCGCGGCCTAACGAAGCTCGGGGGCTGGAAGCTCGCGCGAATTTTTTCTAAGTCACTCTGGTCTTTAGACCGTGCCCAACTCCAAGATCGCACTTGGACTTGGCCACGGCCGGGGGCTGGATGACTGTGCGCAGAAAAGTAAAGTTTCAAATCAACCTGTTTTGTCTAAATTCCTAAGTTCTCCTCAGAGCTTTGTTACTGTTCATCTAGTTCTCCTACTTCTGCATTACAGATTCGCCCAGGAAAGGAGAATAAGCAGGATCGACAAAGAGGATTCATAGAAGAAAGGAGTTGCATTTCACAAGAGGATCTTACAAAGACGAAGATTGTACAAGAAAAAGAAGGCCCGCCGTCCTAAGCAAAAGGGCACCGCGCCACCGTAGCTACGGCGGCGCCCAAGTCCTAGTACTACTTCGTCGCTCCTAAGAATGGCGCTGACGACGAGCCGGCGGCGCTACAGATTCCACCGACGGCGTCAACGGGTCCGGCGCGGGCACCGACGGTCCCGGCGCGCTCGGGTGCCGCCTCCTTCGCCGGTAGACGCTTACGCCCATCGATGGTGGCGGAGCCACTACGGCCTCCTCTGCCGCGTCCTCCGGCGGAGCCTCCTCTTCCGCCGCCAGTGCGGCGGCGTAGGCTGCGTCGGCAGCGATCTGCGCCGCGACCGCATTCTACTCCTCCTCCGCCGCAAGCGCGACGGCTAGCGCTGCGGCCGCCTCTTCGTCGGCACGAACTTGGGCGTGCGGCACCAGCGCGACCTCCTAGCCCACAACGACGGGTCCCGCGATGACATGGCCCACGGCGACTGGGCCTACGACCTCCTCCTCATCCCCCGCAGGCAGGATCTGCAGCGACGGAGGAAGTGGCGGTGGGGGATCCGTGAACAACGCCTCATGGAAAGCGTGCATGAAGTAAGAGTTACGATCGGTAGACATGACTTCAAGATCTCTTTTTTTCCCTCTTTGGTCTCCCTCTGTTTGGGTCTGGCACTCTCTGCTTTCTATTCTAAGGTAGGCGCAGGCTAGGCGTGAGGGCCACGCGACGTGCTGCGCCTCGTTTTATAGACCGGCGGCAATGCAGCATCCTGTCACGCTGCGGGCTACCCTAAGCATCGCTGCGCGCGATGGGACGGTTAATTAAAACCCACTACGCGAGCTAAAGAGACGCACGCGCACGCGCTGCCTCGCGGAATACCAATCGCGCCAGTCGCCACGCGATGCGTGTCCCGGCCCCGCTGTCAACCGGAAGAAAAACGCTGCTTGTCGGGGCCCGATGCGCGGATCTGGCCCACCAATGCGAACAAAGCCCGACGGCGTCTCCACGGTCCAACGCATGGCCTGGGCTAGGTACATGAACCGTCGCAGGCGGTTTCGCCTCCGCATCCGCGCCAGGCAAACGTGCCCTTGCCGTCAGCAGAACACTGTGCCGCGTAGCAAAGCCCACAGTGCGCGTGATTTGACGCAATAAACTAAGAAAAATGGCCAAGCTCTTCGGCCACAGCGCGCGGCGTTTATCCATTAAGCAAGCGGTAAAACGAAAAGCAAAAATGTTTATGGCGCAAAGTTCAGGAACAAAGTAGCCCGGGTCAAACTACGACCCGCGCTGCCACTGAAGCCTTTCCAGCTCGGTTTCTAAGTCTCAGATCCGCATTCGCGCCTGACTCAACTCTATGGCTTGTGAGTTCATCGCGTTTTGTTCCTGCCGCAGTTTAGCCTGGGCATCAACAAGCTCTTGCGCCTGCCTCTGCATGGATTCCGCTTCGGCCTTGGACTTTGTCTCGGCCTCCCGAAGCATGGCAATCTCCTCCGCGAGCTTATTGCGGGCTTCCTCAAGCCCGCGCACGGTGGAGTTGCGCTGAGACAGAGTAGCCTCCAGCTCCTTAGAGGCTGCCTCCCTGCGCCTGCGCTCTTCATCAAAGGCAGCCCGGGCTCGGCCTGCCTCTTCACGGGCCGCCTGGGCTTGGCTCGTTGCGACCTTCTCCGTCTCCTGGGCCTGGGCGAGCTTCGCCGCGGCCTCCGTTCCCATCTCCTGCGCCACCTGGAGCATGGCCTCTAGCTCGGCGACGCGGGCGGTTCCACGAACCTCATTCTCAGTAGCCAGCGCGCTCGCGCACTCTATCTGAGCCCGGGCTTGCGCAAGCTTAGCAGAGAGGCGTTCGATCTCCGCCACGTCATCACCATACCGCCCGCGGGCTGTCTCCATCAGCGAGGACGTGCCAGCAATGAGGGAGTAGAACTAAAACAAGGGGGAACAGATCAAACCATGTAAAGACCAATGCATGGGCGTAATACGTAGATTCAAGGATGTTACCTTCTTGTTGAGAGTGAGCATGCCCTTCACCCTCTCCTCAACGGCGTCGCACACGATTCGGCTGACCCACCTTCTTCACCTCCCGACCGTGGATTTCGTCTAGGATGCTCCGTTGATGGTGTAGATTAACCCCTTAAGCCAGTGGATCAAATGGACTTGCGCAAGAAAGGAATCCAAGGGAATCCTATGCTCATTTGTGAAGCAACCATGTCCATTCGATCAAACTGACAGCAGTGGATGGTCTAGATGTCCTCATTTTGTGTTTTTATGCCACTGGGCAGAAAACAGAGCCGGATTGGTGACGTGGCCAGGTCGGCCGGCCTAGGTGGGTCGGCCGGCCTGGCTTTTTGCCCGGTCTGGCTCTGTTTTTTTCCATTTTTACCTGTAGACCCAAAACTCACCAAAACTTGTAGAACTTTATTAGAATAAATAAAATTTTAGTACAAACCTTGATTTTCCCTCCGAAATGCCGAAACTCCGGAATATGTTGACGTATGGAATTGGTGTTTATTTGACGTCAACACACCCCCCAACTTGAACTTTTTCTCGTCCTCGAGCAAAGAGCTCAAATGAGAACCTGGTGGATCATGATTGCATCATTATTATTCAGTAAATACTAAGCATACAAAGTTGTACCACATTATTTGTTGACAAAAACTCGTACAAGTGTACCCCAACTTTCATCAAACTCATGAGGTTTTCAAAATCTCCCCTTTCTTCTAGCGGTTGAAAGATTGAATGGCTTTGATAGAACTTTGTCAACTCAGCCCTTGTCAAGCCATGTCTCGGGGTTTTTCTTTTCAAAATGTTCATTCCTTACCCAGGCCTTTATTTTGATGGCTTTCTTTCCTCCTATTCTAAGGTTTATGTGGAGCTCATAGGTTTGGAAATATGGCCTACTTAGGTTGTATAATTTTGTAAAGTCAAAAATAGATCCTAAGGAATTTTTGTACTACTTTGCATTCTGGTCATTAGAATAATAACGTCTAGGGATGAGGGAGAGAATGAACTCACACCAAAGGAATGAATAAACACAAGTACAAGTGATGAGGGGTACTAATGAGTCCGTCCCATCGGATCTTGTGTTTATGGAAAGGTCTACTTGACTTCTTTATTTTATTTGTGATCATTCCTCAATCTAGAATTTTGAGAGGCATTTTTTTGAATGAATAAAGATAGAAGGAGATAATGGTTCTCTCTTCCTCTTTTCTTTTCATTTGTTTGTTTGCCTCAATTTCTCTATAATTTTGAGGAATGATTCCTTTATTATTTTCAGAAGTCTTTCAGGGAGACCAAATAGGTAGGTGTCGGGGATAAAATCACGGCCCATTGCCATGGCCCACTCCCTGACGGCCCAATCGAACAGCTTCCTAGGGCCCAGCTCCCTAGAAGGTTCCGTCTGGCCCAGGTGCATCCCGCTGAACAGCCACTGGGCTGGTGCAATGCGTGATGGCCAAGACTTTATGTTTGAGTCCGACTCGAACAAGAGTTCTGCACGGCTATGTGAAAACCCGGACGTGGTTTCCCGGATTGGAGCAGAAGTCATGATCCCCAAGAATTGGAGTTTACCTTATCTAGCTCGGGATGTATTTGGCATGTATATGAGTTCGTTACGTACTCGTAGTTAGCCCGGCCCGATTGTCCCTCGGTAGGTCGGTTGTTCAACACTATATAAACCGAGCCCCTACGGCGTGTAGAGGGCAAGAGAAGATCGCATAATACTTCTTGTACACTCATAATCTCGCCGAGACTTGTTCGTCTCGTCGAGTGCCACCTTGTAATCCTCTTTGATATAAAGAAAGGCTGGACGTAGGGCTATTATCTCTCCCGAGAGGCCTGAACCAGGATAAAACCCTTGTCTCCCTGTTGCTCGTTGATTGTTGTTTGGCATTGCTCGGCAAGTCTTCTATCTCCCTTTTTCAAGAACCTTAGTTGACTTGAGATCGACATCTCAACCGTCGATAGTAGATATATGGTGGACTCACGAAAAGAACTTGGCTTATTTTTATAGGGAGAAATATCTGGCGAGATGTATGCTTGTATCCCAAATGTGGAATTTAGCATTACCAGATACGACAGGCTAGCAATCAAGGGGTACGCGAAAGGTAATAACCAGCTTTGAAGAGCACTAATTCCTGAGGATTTACTTTTGACAAAACTCAAGACAACCAAAGTGGCTGAATGAAGGCTTTGAATTTATTTAGCATTTTTGGCTCTGGTGGGATGAAGAAGTCTAATGAGGAACTTCAAAATAATTTTCTCTTTTCAAAATAAACTCCTGGACTATACCTTAGTAGCGGCATAAGTAACTATGTCCTTATCTCTGTTATATCATATACCTCAACAACTTAGAATTGGTTCAATAATGTCAACACTTGATGAGCAAGATTAAGCAGGATGACTACTCAATCCAATAATTGTCAAACTTAAATGAGAGTACTAAATTGTAAACTCAGCATTTATATCACAATAATAGAGCAATGTTCATCATATCCTTTCTAGGTAAAATCAACATTTATACATTTTATTCAAAGGGAAATATTTTTGGTATTTTAGATTTTGCAAATTTTTATAGTTTTTGAATGTTTCATTTTTTTAAAAGGGCATACTATTAACTAGACCTGATCAACGGCCGGGCCGGGCCGGGTTTCGGGCCGGGCTTGGCAAAGCCCGGTCCCGCGGGACCAAGCCCGAGCCCGGCCCGGCCCGACGCACCGGGCTTCGGTTTCGGGCCCGAACCCGGCCCGAAGCCCGAAAGCCCGGCCCGAAAGCCCGAAGCCCGGCCCGGTCACGGCTTGTCGCGCAGTTATTTCGGGCCCGAGCCCGGCCCGGCCCGACGGCCGGGCTTCAGACCGAGGCCCGAGCCCGGCCGGATGCACCGACCATATAATCAACAAGACTGGAGTAGAGCTGTTACCCGGCAGTGGGGGCTCGAACCAGGGTAAATCGCTGGTGTCTTCACGGTTCATATTGTTTCTCTCCGTCTTCCCACTGAACGAAGGATCTGTACCCGGATCACCAAGTCGCACCAGGCTTAGTCCGGGAAGACCGCGCGGCCTGAGCCCCTGCAGGCTCGGCCGCCGCCCGGGCTGCTGAGAAGGGTTGTCGTTGGGCCTCACACCAACTACAAACTCGTCTGCCGGTCCGTGCACCCGCTGCTCTTCAGGAGCGCGATTCCCAGACACCGACACACAGGGCACGGCGCGGCACAAGGCGAGAAGAAACGCGGTGCACAGCGCTTAATTTATGGGCGGAGACGGCTCGATCTTAATCTCGCCGGGAGCAACGATGGACAGGTGCTATTGCTCTACAGCGGCAGCGACGCGAAGGCGCGGCCAGAGCACAGCGGCGGAGACGCGACGGCGAGACGCGGTCTTGGCGAAGTCAAATGCGCAGAGCGTGCATGCACGGCGCAGACGAGCGTTGGGTGGAGTAACTCGCAAGCGACAGCTGAGTTATGGTGGTAGAGATAAGCTTGCGGTGCAGAGGTAGCATGGAGTGACGGGCGAGGCTCAGCACGAAGAGAACAGAGGGCTTCAAGCCCAACAGAGAGAAAAGATGAGGATTTACTCTTTTTGTTTGCTCTTGCAAAAATTAATTAAAACTTCTTCTTGAATCCTAAATTATACAAATTAATTTACACAGCTGGTCAACAATTCTTAGAAGATGCTGAGTTAACATTAATAAAGTTTAAAATGCACAAATATTTTTATTTACCAAGTGAACAATTTAATTAATGATGTACTTATGACATGATGCAGATGATTATTAAATTATTTTAATGCCATGGTTTTTCAAAAAATTAACGTGCCAAATTTATGTTTAAAATTTGGGATGTTACACCTGTTCATCAAGTTTCCCCTAGCGGAATGCCGTTCCGCTCGAGGAAACTGAAGATAGTCTGATAGAGACTCTATTTGAGCCGTTCAATGACCTTCTCCAACAACTCCATCAACACCGGCGAGATCAACCGCCACATCAACATGATCGAGAAGTTGTCTCGTTCCAACAAAAAGCGCCCGAAAGGTGAACAAGACCCTGAAGGCCAACGGTATCGTGGAGATCCCAATTCCGCGATGCCGACATATCTCCTAATGATGGACTTTCCGTTAGGAGGAAGAAGCTTCAATAGATATCAAGGTGATGACGAACATTCCATCAACAGCATCATGAAGACAATGACTCCAGCGACTCCGAAAGTCGTTCGGCGACCTTCTCAACGACTCTGCTAGTACTGACGGAACTTGCCGTCACATCAATTTAAACGGGACACCGTTCCGGCAAACCCAGCCTCGAAGGTGAACAAGACCCCGAAAGCCAACGGTATCGTGGAGATCCCAATTCCGCGGTGCCGCCCAACTCCTACTGATGACAAACATTCCATCAATGATATTGTGGAGATTCCAGTTCTACGATATCACCAACTCTCCTGATGATGAATATTCCATTAAGGAGATTTTCAACAATATACTCCCCAAGACCCGTGGTATCGTGGAGATCTCAATTCCACGATACAAACCAACTCTTTTGGTGATGAACATTCTATCAAGCGTACCATGGAGATCCCAATTCCGCAGTACCACTGAAAGCTCCTGACGAGAATATACCATTAAGGAGAATCCCAACTATATCAACTCCGGTGATCAAGACTCGTCAACGACAAGTCCAAAAGCCAACAAGCGGGAACATCCCCGATGACGCAGCAAAGTCGTCAACTTCAACTCCAAGCCGAGTGCTAACCGTACATTCCCCCAAGTTCAACTACTCCAACGTGAAGCTTGACGAGGATAAGTTCAAGCGACACGGGCGGGCATAGCCAAATGTCAACGGTTGTGCTAGGCATTACATGGGCCTTGGTTACCCCATGTATTCTGTCGTCGCCAACCAATTCGCCATCCACCAACATGCACGGTGAATCACGAAGCAACCAGAAGAAAAAGACAGCCCCAGCAGCTTAATCGGAGGTGTTCCGCAAGCTGGCTTGTGGATGTAATTAACCGGGTGTTCTTCTGAGGTCTCGGGATCCAGAATCTAACAATCACCCGAACAAGAAGTCTAGCCTATCAGGCTACAGATACCTAGCCAACCTTGCTACGGAGCGCAATACCAACAAGGAGCTGTACTTCATTGTGACGATGAAATATAAACATCGTTGTCCCCTTTTCTTTTGTGTATTTTTGATAAATATAATGGCACGCCCGCAAACGCGTTGCTGTTGCGGAATTTTTGTGCATCACAGTTGCATTGTAATACTTTTTCCTATTGTTGTAACCCTTTTAATGATCGAATGAAAATTATGTGGTTTTTTTGAAAAAAGGAAAAAAAGAAAGACTATATATATGACAAGCTCATCTTGTACTATTAGAAAAAGCAAGACTAATTCAAAGCCGCTTCTCCACTAGCCTGGTGATAAATTGCAAACGAAACTCAATTATCTGGGCATCTTGTTATTGTCGCTTCCACTTGATCTAATCACATCCACATAATTCACTACGACGAACTAAATCCGTCGAAAAATAGCATGGAGAAGGTTGACATCGCCACCACACCCATCACACAAAAAACACTCGACGACATCACAAAAAGCACCATATATAAATGCAACCTTCCGACGAGTAGCTAACGAACCCCATCATCGATAAAATTGAGGCTTCCACTGTTGAAGACACCTTTATTGGAAGTATGCTGCTAGTCAGCAACGATCTGTTGGAATTGTTTCCAATGAATCACGGTGATTCATATAATATTTTCGGTTGATTCATATGTTTTCATATAATTTCGTCAATTGATTTTATGTAGTTTCATCACGTGGTTCCATAAAGTTTCACATAGTTTCAATAGATTTCATATAACTTCATAAAGTTTTATATAGTTTCATATAAATTCAAAAGATTTCATATAGGTTCATATAATTTTATGCTGACATCAACACTACTGTATCCTTATGTATAATAGTATCTTTAGATGTAAATGCTAGAAACTATCGTCTGTTTTCTAACATTCCTGTTATTGAAAACTCTATCCCAATGTCATATCCCTAATTGCTCAATTAAACACCTTCCCCACCATAAATCCAGCGCAACCTCCACCACCGACCGCCCCTAGCTCGTCGGCGGCGAGCACGGCTGATGGATCTACGGTGGTCACTGTTCTATTCTTCTCTTCTCTTCTCTTTTATTAGTTCCTTTATCTTTGAACTGTGTGCTTGACTATTGTAAAACTTTGTTGTGTACATCTGGTTGAAATTATACTTGCTTTATCTAAAAAAGATGAGAAGATAATTAATTTTATTCTATAGTACGTTTATAGGACCATTGATTTGGTAACGATGGATGAGATGAAGCAAAGGCAACCTTCCCACCTCTATCGTTGAATAATAGCATCAATCTATACACCATTGAATCATGCAATGATAAATCTCTATCTCTACTATTATAAAGCACCTTGTGGTCGTGGTGGTCGTAGTTCGAACTTTCAATCCGTAACGTCCATCACGCAGTGCCTCCTCTCCTCCGTCCGATCAGACTCGCCATCCCATCGAGCACCCACTGCGCTAGGGTTCCCACTCGCCGCCCCCAGCCCATTCCGCGCGCCACCCGGTCCTCAAACCGCCGTGCCTCTCTATCCGTCCCGGCCCCGCGCCGCCCCAGCCCCGTGGCGCACCGCCGTCTCCGTCCCGGCCCCGCGCCGCCCCAGCCCGACAAACTCGATCGTCAGATGATCGATCGATCAGGCCATGTTCGCCGGCGGCACGTTGCTTTCGTACGCCATCGCCGGCGTGCCGGTCTCGTCGCTGGGCACGTACGAGCAGCTCGCCGACGCCTCCACCTGCTCCTGCGCCGCCATCCCGGCCTGCTGCATCGCCGGCAGGTACTGGCCGTCGTCCGGCCCCAGGCACTGCTGCACCCATCAGCAACAATAATGACAACGACGAGCACGAGAGCTACCTCCTCGTCGACGGCGATTGCCGCCGGCCGTGGATAAGACGGACGGGGGTGGCCGCGGCGGCTCACCGGCATGAGAGGGAACGGCGTGGTGGGGATGAGCGTGGAGAGCAGCTCGGTGCAGGTGTACGCCTGCCGCCACGCATCCGCCTGGCTCCCGGCGTCCATGCACGCGCCGCCGCCGCCGTCCGCCGCGCAGGGGTCGCCGCCGTGGTGCAGCCCGGCCACCTGCGAGTTGGCGTCGTACACGTCCGGGTCCCTGAAACCCCAAACAAACAACACAAAAAATAAAAATAAAAATAAAAACTTTACCGATATGCATTTCTCGCGTAGGTACGTGAGATCTTCCATGCCGTCTGTTTTTTTAAACAGACCCCTTAATTTCATCTAATTCTAATTAGCAAGTCCTCAATTTGTCATCCCAAAGCCCTGCTCAGGCGCTTCGGCCGCTCCTCCATGCTCCAGCCAAAGCGCCGGTAGAAATGTCTTTGGCTCACCGATGACCCCGTCGTGCTGCTGCCGACCTCGCCGGAAACCCCCAACATTGAACAGAAACCTCGCCAGTAATAAAACCTTGATGAAAACCTTATCAAAAACGGAAACCTCGCCGAAAGTCCCCGAGGTTTCTGTTAACGGTGATAGAAACCTTGGTGTTTTCGGTAAGGTTTATGTCCATGTTTGGAGGTTTTTCTCTTCGGCGAGATTTTCATCCATGCTTTGTGGTTACTGGCGAGGTCGGCCGCGCCACTGCAAGGTTTTTCGATGGGGTTCGACAAGCCACACCTTTCACGATGCGAGTCAAGTCGTCAGCTGATATGGTGTGAGGAGCAAGGACCCGAGCTAAAATTATATAAAAAAATCATAGCTAAAAGGGGAGACGAAGAGTCACATGGAGCACAATCTGATGAGATGTCGACCAACCCATTTGAAAGTGTTGTTGTATGTGAGCAATGTTTTTTCAAAACTCTACCATTGCCAGAGGTGGCCAACGGGCCGGCCCGGTTCGAGCCCGTTTGATTCGGTTATTATGCGAACCGAGCCAACCTCGACCCGGTTTTATATGGGTTGGTTTATTTTAATTAAAAATATCTAAAAAAATAAGAAAAAACCACTATATTTCACAAATATACCCTATAAATTGCGTAAATACACTATATATCATTAGAAATATATATAAATGAATATATTTAATCAAAATAAATATGCTACAGTGACGAACCGAACCGGGCCAGCCCGACGGGCCGAGGCCTCGGCCCAAGTTTGGTTCAGTTCACCAAACCGGGCAAGCCCGGTTTGGTGAACAATGCGGGCTGGCCCGGTTCGGCCTTGTTGGCCCGGCCCGTTTGGCCACCTCTAACCATTGCGCTACTGCAATGCATCGAGATTCGCACAGCCTACCTGAGGTAGATCAACGGGTCAGATGCGCCGAACATCAGGTGGCCAGGATTCGACCCCGCCTCCGAGCCCCACAGCGCGGCGTCGCCGGCGGCGAACGTGCCCATGCCCTCCGCCGCCTGGCTCGCGTGCACGAACATCTGCGCGCCGTTTGCCCCCTGCATGCATGCATGCACCACTCAGTGCACCTCGATCGCGTAATCACGCAGAGATTCTAAGCATTCATTCACATGATCGCATCACTCTCGATCCGTCGATTCCTAAGATTAATGTATTGATCTGTGAGATTATTTCTACAGATCATACTATAACATTCAAGTATGGTTAATTTTCAGAATTCAATGCTGGGATTCTAATTCGTACCTGCATCGCCGGCGCCGTCGGGTCGAACGGGGACATGTGGTTGCTCAGCAAGTAGTTCTGCGAGTTCAGTCGTTAGAAAAATTCCCAACCATGGTTGCTAAGTGCTTAGCTCAGTATTTTCAGCTATGCAAATCGCAATGCAACAACAACTATGCAAGAGAAGTTCTTGTCTGAATGTCACATTGATTGGGGCGTAAACTCTGCATATGAATGAGCAGGTGGATCGAGCACTTGTTAAGGTTTTTTTACATTTTCGAATTTAGACTTCAGAAAAAAATTATGTTATCTAAAAAATCTTTTTCTCTGTGCATCGCTGCCTGTTTACCTTTCTTTCGACGACACGGGTGAGCTCGTCCATGAGGAACTTCTCACACCCATCGATCTCGCCCGTGGAGCTGAATGTGGCAGGATCCGGCTCAAAGAGTCTGAAGAAACAAAGAGCAGAAAGGAAGAGGAAAAAAAAACCGTGATGCATTTCTGTTCTTGCTCCACGGTATGAAACTCTGTCGGGTTCAGTATAATTTACTAGAGATATTGCCATGAACTAGTTATTTTGTTATGAATTTTGAATCACAAGGCGCAGGTTCTTGAGGGTGCTAGAGTTGGACACACACCTGAGACGTTCTTGCGAGACGTGCAGTTGTTGCTGACAAGCATATATCTCCTGCTGAATCTCCTGCGAATTGCATTTGGCAAAGAGCGTGTTTCATCCAAACGTACCAAAGCAGTGATGGCACTAGAATCTCAAAGGCTCCTCACCTCTATTTTCTCATTCAGTGCCCCCGGGCTGAAAGTTTGAAAGAAACAGCATTCGTAATCAAAACATATGATCCTCTAGATGAAGCGAGCATTATGAAAACTTGAACTAGATTGAATTCATTCGATAAAAAAAAGAGAGGAAGCTTAAGATGTATTGTCTCGAAAATTAAGAATAAGGTTGGTACTTGGCTAGTTGGGTCGCCATGTCGCTCTCGCGTTTGAGCCTGTGAAGCATGGTGATGATGTACTGCATTGAATTGTTACCTGAGCAATTACCACTCTTCAGGCGAAAAAGAAAACCCAAATTCACTCAGAAAATGCATTTTCTTTTTACCTCTCGATTTGGGATAGCTCTGCAGCGATCAAACAGAGTCGAAAGTTAAAAGAAATCACACAACGCATAAATTCCATTCATTTCAGTAGTGATCTATGATTAAAAACAAATGAAATGGTATTTCGGCACTCACTCTCCTCTGTCCTGCTCAGATAGATTCATATACCGGAGAAGCACGTCCTCCACACTGAACAATAATAAAACCAAGAATCAGAAATGCACGTCGATATAAGTATTTCTCATGGCTTACAGGAATTGAAAATCAATGAACAAAATGATCTCCTTTTTTTTCAAAAGTATCGGCACAACGCTCATGCAAAAGATTTTTTTTCTTTCAAAAATACGGGCACAACAACTCATGCAAAAGATGAGCAACGAAATCGTAGAATCAGGCATTGAAGAACGATCGACTTGGATCGCGTTGAGCATTGAAGAACATATAATCGCATTGCAAGAGAAAGAGAGAGAGATGTTCTTGGAGGAGACTGGGCCGGTGAGACGGTGAGCCAAGGACAACGGCGGCGGCGTGCGCCGCCGCACTCACCCGCGGCGACCGGAGAAGTGGCTGAGGTGTGCGGAGGGGGAGGGGGAGAACATGACGAGGGCGATGTCGATGTCGCAGAGGACGGACAGCTCGTAGGCCTTCTTGATGAGCCCGTTCCGGCGCTTGGAGAAGGTCACCTGCCGGTTCGTGTTGTTCTCGATCCTCTTGATCGGCAGCTTCACGCGCCCCATGGCGGCTCGCCGTCGCCGTCGCCCTCGCCGGCGACGAACCTGAGCAGCACCAAGACGAAGCTGATGGCCGATCGCGAAGGGAAAACCTGCGAGGCCGAACGTACAACGGCGGCGAAGCTTAAGTGGGCGGCATGCTCGTGGCCGGGATCGGTGGCGAGGCGGAGCCGGAGGTAGAAGAAGACGCGCGGCGGAGGGCGGTCAGGGAGGTGGGATCGCGGCGTGTGGGCGGGAGCGCTCGTCGGGGCGAGGAAGGCGGCAGGTCAGCGGGTGGGTGCATGCGGACATTGCGGAGTCGCAGAGGTACTGTAGCAAGGAAGCTTCCTTACGTTCGTTTACCTAGCTTCTCGGGGGTGTGATCAAAATCGGATATGACAGAATAGCAACGGATATTATGTCTTCAATTCAGGTAGAGGGTAGCACCGAATTTCGGTTTGGACCTTGGCTCGGAGATGATAGGTTTTCAAGTACACACCGCTATAATGTAAATCGTGCTTCTACCTGAATAAACTAGAGTGGCTTGCTTTTTTTTTAAAAAAAAAGAATAGCAACGGATATAGATACATATCCGTATTTTTTTTAGGATATAGATATGAATAATACGGACATGGATATAAACGTGGATATTGTTGAATAGAGACACGAATAATATCGAATATAAATACGGATCATCAAAAATCAATATTATTGGATATAATTTAGAATGGATATTACTCGGATTATATATAAATAATGCACACTTGTAAAACCATTAATATAATATGTTTAGTTTGATATTTTTCAATGTATAGTTGTGTCGCTTGCATGTGAGTTGGATAATACCCACCGGATTCTATCTTTATTTTTTTGAATATTATCAATCGAATATTATCCATCATTATCCATATTCATATTCGTATCTGCAAAATGGTCGAATATCCATAAAACTATTCAAATCACTATTTAGTTGATTTGGTCAATTGGTCAGTCAGAAAATATCCACATCATTTTCACCCCTATCTAAGAGTAAAGAAAAGAATTAAAAATGCCTTTCTTTTTATATGTTCGTTTTTAAGAGCTAAGTGCAATTACATGTGCTAAGCGCTGACTCGTCATATGCAGGGGTGGATGCAATACCCAGGCAGCACAGACGCTCGCCTAGGCTGCTCCTCCACCAGATGACCTGTGATACCTCATTTAGGCCTTTGGGCCTGTCTTTGGCCCGCCCCACACCTAGCCATATAAAGGCAAAACACGAAGGGCTTTTGCCGTCTTCCTGACCTTCCCTAGGGGCACTATAGGTGCAGCCGTCGTTCTTCAACCGCCAGCCGCAAGCCATCCACCACTGCCGTCGCCCCAGGATGTCGCCGCCGTCGCTGGATGCCGCTGGCCATGCTGCCTCGCGACACCACCATCAACGGACATCGCTGCCCGTTGTCCCTGTTCTTCCCCTCCCCTACCTCTGCGCCACCACTTAGGAGAGCCGCCGGCCAAGAGAGAAAACAGAAGGGGAAAGGAGGGAAGTGTCGGGGATAAAAATACGGCCCATCGCTATGGCCCACTCCCTGACGGCCCAATCAAACAGCCTGCCAGGGCCCAGCTCCCTGGAAGGTTCTATTTGGCCCATGTACATCCTGCCGAACAGCCTCCTGGCTGGCATGGTGCGTAAAGGCCAAGGAATCGTGTTTGAGTGCTACTCGAACAAGAGTTCTGCACGACTACGTGACGACCCGGACGTTGGTTTCCCGGATTGGATTGGAGGTCGTGATCCCCAAGATTAGGAGATTACCTTATCTACCGTGGGTTGTATTTGGCATGTATGAGTTCGTTACGATCTCGTAGTTAGCCCGGCCCGATATTCCTCGGTAGGTCGGTTTGCTCCGTACTATATAAACAGGGCACCTACGGCGTTTAGGGGGACCCTGGCCATTAGATTTCGCATACTACTCGCCGAGACCTGCTGATCTCGCCGAGTTCCACCTGTAATCCTCTTTGATATAAAGAAAGGCTGGACGTAGGGCTATTATCTCTCCTGAGAGGCCTGAACCAGGATAAAAACCCCCGTCTCCTGTCCGTTGCTGTTCGTGGTTGTTCGGCGTGTCTCCTATCTCACTTCTAAAGAACCTTGGTTGACTTGGGTCAATATCCCAACCGTCGACAGGAACAGAGGAGGAAGAAGATAAGGAAAAACTATGGTTTGCCTTTTGTGTTAATTTCTTCCTCAATTTTTCTTTAAATACTCTAATTAGATATGTTTCCATGGAATTCCTGCTAATTAAAGTATAAATTTGGTAGATTAGTGAGTTATAGTTGTAGGATGTGAAGTTTTATTAGATCGGATTTATATACAACAGGTTTAGGTGAGGTTTTGGTCTATTTAGGATCTGATTTAGGATTTGGTCATGCGAATGAAATTGTGTGTCTAGATCATAACTCCGTTTCGAGTACAAGAACATGATAATCAGATAAGCGGATTAGGAGATATGTTGATTTTAGTGCTTTCTGTCCAGAATATTAAATTCCTGATTTCTTGGGTCGAAGTGATCTTAGAAGAGTTAATTTACAGGAAAGAGATTATCGGTATGGAATAGATTAACTATATTGTTCTTATATATACCGATGTATTGAGATGCTCTCTTTATGTAGGTGTTGGATCGAAGTCAATGTCGAATATATGTTAAACAGGTAGTTGTTGATTGTGTTAAACTTTGTTGAGATCGTGTTGAAAGGCAAGTATATGTTAAAGAGACGGTGCTAGGTAGCTAGGGACACTTATCATATCGAGACAAATAGAAGCAGAACGAAGGGCAATGACACGATATGCACGTCGTGGTGGAAAAATTTCCCAACAAACCGGTTACACTAAGACCCACGGAGACACATATGGGCAAAAGGATCCCCCAAATATTGTATAGCCCTTGTTAAAACAGGTCAAATAGTTTATGAAATGGGTGGAACTGTAGACAGAGCAACTATTTCCATAGCTAAAATGTCGTGGTAAGATAACGAGAAGGAGTAGACACCTGTGAGTAACTAGTGATTCTACCACTTAATTTAGAAATTAATTTAGAAACGCGAATAACGGATACTATACAAAGTAAATTATAAATATGCAAAATTTAGGGATGCGAGTTCAGCTAAAAGAGCAAATGGCTGTTAAATGTCAACGTCTCCATTGTTTTAGAGGGGATATAGATAGTCACAGAAATGATAAATATAAATTAACAAAATAAAAATATTTAACTATTATTAACAACTTTCCTATTTGTTATAATAACCCATTACATAAATCTCTAATTTATTTCATTATTAACTTAAGAACGAGGTCTAATTAGACAATTATGGTGATGGAGGAGATTTGATAATAACACCGTGATGGTGATGGAAGAGATTTGATAATACAATATGAGTATTTATATTCTTATTGTACAATTATGTCGTCGCCATGTGGCATAATCCAAACCATATAAACTAAATCTAGAATCACCTATAAAAAAATATATGCTTTTGTGTTTGCAAAAATATCTTTAATGTATGCATCGATCAAAGATAAGGATACAAAATAAATATTTAGATTCTATATATTTATATATTTCATAGGGTAAATTGTATCAATACCAGTATAAAATTTACACTTTGCAAAAAATTTCACTCTTCTGTCTATAACAAGTGGTCCAGAGCACACATATCATTATCGCATGGGGTGGCGTTTTTGTGAATAAACAATTATAATGGCATTTGTATAATTTTCCTATTTCATATAATGCATTTCTACATTATGTAAAATATAAAATTTCCATTTATAGAATATTCTAACATAAGTATGAATATTGACTTTCAATACATATTACATCTAATTTTTTATTACATCTCATTATGTTATTTTTTTATTGTGAAATAATTCATACAATATTAATGTAGTAACGTCTTGTATTTAGTTCGATGGAGCATGCACCCACTATTTGGGCTTCAAAATTAGGCCCAAGTCCAGCCCGACTACGACTTAATTTGTGTTTTTGTCAGGCCCAGGCTCGACCTAGCCCGACAGACAGCATGGTCAGACTGCCTAGGTCTAGCCTATGTCTGCCTCTCTAGTCTACCCCTCGCCTCCTACTTGATGCCACCAGGCCGCCACCTCTGTCCACCTAGTTGTTGCCTCCTCGTTGGTGCCGCCTCACTGCCGTGCCTTGCCTTCTCGTTGGCGCCTACTCACCGCTACCTTGCCTCCTCACCGGACTAACCAGGCCATCACTCTCATCAAACCCTCGTGGATCGTGGCCTCCTTGCCTTCATCAAATCGTCGCTCTCCTCTGGTAACCGCTGCCTCACATCCTCTCTGGATCCTAGATCCACTGCCGCCTCCACTCTAACTCTCTCTCTCTTTCTTGGTTTCCCCTGTCGTGTGATCTCGGATTTGATCCGAAATCGATGGAATAGTTTGTGTGTTTTTTAAAAAATATTATATGCCAAAAGCTAAAAAACATTGGTACTACTTTTTTAGGTTTTTTTATAATAAACCCCTAAATCCCTTAAACATTCGGGCAGTGGATCCGCCACTGGATATAGAGAACCTATCGGGATGCTCACAACTCTTTGAGCACGCTATCATCTCAAGTCGAAACCAAATTTTTGCAGCACAGTTCTTCATGGTGGACAATTAAACGCAATGATCATCCAAGATGTGAGCATCCCCAACAACTGCCGCTACTGGATATAGAGAACCTATCGGGATGCTCACAACTCTTTGAGCACGCTATCATCTCAAGTCGAAACCAAATTTTTGCAGCACAGTTCTTCATGGTGGACAATTAAACGCAATGATCATCCAAGATGTGAGCATCCCCAACAACTGCTCTATATCCCCTTCTAAAAACTGCACCAATAGTGTTTTAGAGTGTTAGCAAATCAGCACGGCAATAATGAAGTAGATCGATAAACACAAACAGATAGACATATGATTTAACGTGGAAAACCCCTCCAATGCGAAGGGTCGGCCGGCCAAACTTCACTATATCATGGAGAGTTTACAAAATGCCGGAGAGAAAACAACTTCCATCTTTCTCTCGGCAGCAACTTACAAGTTATATATACTAGCAAACGTGCACGTGCAAAGCACGTTGCAGTGATATACTATGCGACTTAATTAACCTACAAACATAATAGAAAACTCAAGATTGATTTTGCTTTATCTCTGTAAGCTGAAATAAACCTATACAACTTGATGTAGAACCGAGATTGAAAGCATCTTCCTGGGGTTACAGTTGCAAAGGAAAAGCACCAGACAGTAAACGAAAACGAAAAGCCTTAATGTCTTACAGGAGCGACGGCGGTTCACGATGGCAGCGACACGGGTGCTCGGACGATGGGGGCGAGCTGCAGGAGCGACGGCGGGTCACACGCTGCGGCCAACAGCGCTTGGAGCAGCGGCCAGTCAAGCGATGGCGGCGCAACGAAGGCGGCGGCGAGGAAGCGTGTGCGTGCAAGTACGGGTTCAGGCCGCCGGCGTCCCCCGCGCCAGTGAGATGCATGCACCCGTCGTAGGACGATAGGAATTTGTACATGTATACTGTATATGTGCAGCTTACGGACAGCTATTGCTTGATTCAAATTCGAATCGAGATCAGAATACATTAGATAATCGCAGCCGTACAAGGCGGCGGTGAAGGAGTCCGTGTTGGTGACGTCGCCGTAGGCCAGCTTGACAGACTGCCGGTTGTACTCGTACAAGGAGCAACGGCGGGTCACGAGCGGTGGCCGGCAGCGCGAGGAAGGCGGCAAGAAGGAAGCGTGCGCGTGAACGTATGGGTTCAGGCAGCCAGCGTCCCCCACGCGAGCGCGATGCATACACGCATCGTAGGACGGTAGGAATTTTTACTGGTATATTGTATGCGTGCAGCTTACGGACAACTATTGCTTGATCCGAATTTGAATCAAGATCGGAATACATTTGATAATCGCATCCATGAAAAGCGGCGGCGAGGGAGTCCACGTCAGTGACGTCGCTGTAGGCTAGCTCGACGGACTGCCGGTTGTACTCGCACATGACAGGTTTAGATAGATGGAGACATGGAGTGACAAAGGTGGGTAAAATAAGCAAAGTTTAAGTGATCCAATTATAGTCGTTGGATGAAGGGATGGACGAATGAGATATGTAATTGGATATAAGCCAAAACTGTTCAATTATAGAGTAGTATAGATATAGATATAGATAATAGACAGTGACCTGGGTTAAAAAAAACGATACATACCATGGGGGGCTCCCCCCAAGCGTCCTTGGTCAGCGGGGCGAACATGCTTGATGGGTCAACAATTCAGACTACGCTCCCCTCCATCAGAATTTGGTCTCTTTGATTGAATTGAATTTTGATTATAAATCAACGTAGAGGGGATATAGAGGAGCTGTTTGGGATGCTCACGTGAATCAATCTTTATAATTTCAGACTAAACAATAATGCCATAGGTTGCTTTGATTTATGTTTTATTATTCCCTTTTTCCATTTTGAGCTTCCGTGCATGTAGCTTAGCAAAGACTTTATTGAGTGAAATAATTCTATCCCCGACACTACGCTACCCTCCAACAGAAGTTGATCTCTTTGATTGAATTGAATTTTGATCATAAATCAACGTAGAGGGGATATAGAGGAGCTGTTTGGGATTCTCACGTGAATCAATCTTTATAATTTCAGACTAAACAATAATGCCATAGGTTGCTTTGATTTATGTTTTATTATTCCCTTTTTCCATTTTGAGCTTCCGTGCATGTAGCTTAGCAAAGACTTTATTGAGTGAAGGATTCTATTTTGATTGAAGGATTCTATTTTTCTTTCGGTCATTTATATTCTGTTGCAACGTGCATTCGGGCATTATACCAGATATT
The DNA here is from genome assembly GCA_005191435.1 of Raddia distichophylla. Classification (NCBI taxonomy): domain Eukaryota; kingdom Viridiplantae; phylum Streptophyta; class Magnoliopsida; order Poales; family Poaceae; genus Raddia; species Raddia distichophylla. The sequence goes on from SPJY01014963.1 coordinate 1,761,894, forward strand.
TTTCTTTTTTGCAATTTTTTGCACGACCGTAAACTTAAATTTTCACACCGAACCTTGTAAATAACCCTTACAATTCTATATATTGCTTTGGTTTATATGTTTTTCTTTACAGTGCTGTTGCAACGCACGAGCATTCGCTAGTTATGAATACACATCAATACGTAGAATTTGAGAAAATTATAACAACGAGGGTGCATACTTCATAGCTCCACTGTACAGAACTGCTCGCTATTTTTTTTTTGATCGAACAGGGCAGGTGCTCTGCCATTTCATTAAGAAGAAAGCAATAGTACAGCACCAAGAAAGAACGGCAGCCACTAGCAAAGCCGAAAGGGATATATGGCCGAAAAAACGGACCGCCACCACCTAGACAATGCAAGGGACCGCCCACCACCACAGCTGCTCGCTATTTTACCAATGCAAAAGAAACCTATTACTAAAGTTCCCCCAGACTCTCTCTCCTCTTTCAAAAAGCAATGCAATTTACCAACTTTTGCCCATTTAGGCATTTACCAACATAAATTAAGTTTCTGAATTCCACAAATTTTGCCCATTTATCGACATAAATTAATCCTATGTTGATGTCATCGTTAGCACATTAAACGGGGACAGCCGGACAGGGGATATTAATTTCTGTTAAATAATCATGCTCACTGTTTGTTACTGCTAAATAACTTGCTCCGATCTAACGGCAGCATGCATGGTCCTCAGACCCGGCAGGCACTGAGCTGTAAATCCTGTGAAGAAATCGTCCGCTACCTATCCGAGCTCCCTGTCCCTGCCATCTCCTCCACCCATTGCACATCACATTGTTGAGAAACCAATACAACATGGCCCGTCTCTGGTCGGGCGCGCGTAGAATTTAGCGTGGGGTTGAACTCGACTTGTGGATTAAACCAAACTGTAACATATGTACTACTGTGTTTATATTGAAGAAGAGGTTTCAATCTATGTACTACTATGTATATATGAAGAGGTTTCGATCTATTATGTACATGAAATGAAGAGAAACAGTGGAGATTTTTTTTCTCTATATGTCCGTGTTTTGTGTGTGCTTTCTGCTTACTTATAATTGAAATTTTAGACTAAACGCAGTAGGAAGGTTGTATAATACACATATCTGTGCTGCTGCGTGCCTTCCTGCACCACACATGAAACAGTGAAGCCCAGTAAACAGCAGCTACAGCACGCTTGAGCTGAGCTCCAATCCAATCTCGCGGTGTAAATGCACTCGGTAGGGTGAGGCAAAGAGACAAAAACATCTGTGTCGTGCCAACGGGGAGTAAATGCAGTGGAGCGTGGCCCACACTGCCTCTGAGCTGAGCTGAGCTAGCTGAGCCCCAGTCTGTGACTGTCACCGGCTAGCTCTAGCCAAGACGGACAAGCTATAGCCAGCCTCTCCGTCCTCTCTGACGATCGATCGGCTGCTGCTGCTGCTGCTGCTGCTGCTCACATGGATGCATCAATGGGTAGCCTCCTCTGAGTCGACCTCTCTATAGCCATGCATGGCGCCATAATATCCTCCTTGGCTCGTTCACGCAGTTTCTTTCTTCAGCGTATGAGGTATCGCTGTCTCTCTCTCTCTCCTTTCTTAAATTTTTCAGTTCATCAGTGGTGTTGCATATCTGCAGCTGTGATGGCTGATTCGTCGTGGATGAATGGACGGATGCATATCGATCATGCACGAGTTCAGAGAAGTCAAGGTTTATGCCATGGCTGACGCTGCCTGGCTCCCTGAATGCCATCTGAGAAGCATGCCACTGTGCCTGGCGCGCCTCCCGGTTGGCATTGAGGGAGTCATGCAGGTTGCTCTCTTTATTGAGCTCTGGCTCAGTCAGCTAGCTAGCTCCGAGACTTCATGGGCAACGAGGACACGTAAGTACGCTTCTTGCCGCCTTTCTTTAACTTCTCCAGGTGAGCTGTACCTTACAGAAACAGATCTGGCACTTTCTGCATCCCATGTAACTGTTTGAGATTCATGCTCCATCCATTAGGCTCAATCATGTATAATGATGGTCATTTATGGTGATTATCTTAATTCTTCCACTTCTTTCAAACAAACCTTGAGTTATCAATCTTATCATACTTCCATGGTTTTAGAGACTTTTGGGTAAGAAACAACTGCTCGACAAATTTTTTTTTATATAAATTTTTTTTTTCTTGCTGAAGTCAATTCAAACAAAATGTCCTACGCTTCACTCGAGGTTTCCAGCTGCATGACGACCTGTACCTGTACCTGTACCTGTACATCTGTGTGTCGCAAGGAAAGAGAAAATTTTGCTCCCACTTCAGCATCCCTCGCAACCAGAAGTATGAGGCAATTACCATGGCCGTTCTTTTGGCAATCCAATGTATTTCATTCATGATCAGACACTGAGTTAGAAGTTTGAAGTTTGAACGATGGAGCTACACCAATAATTCAATACTATGATCCTGTATTTATTTTCGAGTTACCGTGTACTTGATTGCAAAGAGTTTTTATATAAAAAGTGTGCTTCGAGTACCGATGACTGTATATAGCTTCTGAAGGGCTTCAGTAGAGCCTGATCCTTGTGGAGATCTCCCTCTGGCAAAGGGGACAAACCTTCAGATCCTTCCCACAATCAGAGCACGTCTGTGTTCCAAGTCATAATCGGTTATCAGTTCATAGCTGATGACATAACATCTGAAAGAAAATTTCAGGGTTAATTTTCCAGTCGTTCTGATACCTGATGCCCACACCCAAAAGCAAGGTTCTTTGCTTGGCTCCAGCAGATTGGACAAGTCTGCAGAAAAGGAGCTCAGCATTGCATAGAAATGTGAAACATAAGCACATCACTGTTCATACAAAATCATAGAATTAGAAGATCTTGTTCAAATACCTGTTGATCGCCTATATCACTGTCCTGTCGAGGAGCTGAAGATGCACTCTTCTGTGGCGACCCATAACTAGTAGATTGGGTCTGTTTGACTGGTAAAAATCCAGAGCGTTGTTGCCAAACGTTCACAGGTGGATGTAAGACTGATCGATGTGGAAATCCTCTTCGTTTGCTGCCAAACAAAATGAGAAAAAATTGGGGTTACTACTATAAAAAGGGCAGGGGTCTAGATCTCTAGCAAGATTAGGTACACAGTAAACTACCCAAGTAACTGGAGGCTCATAGCTGCCTTGAACTGTTCTGGGATCTCCATCAATGCAGAAAGTGCAAATTCTGCCTCCTTTTTGCTGGTAGGGATAGGTCTTGCCATGATCTCTGTGAAATTTACAAACTACATTGCACCGGCATTAGTATTTCTCATGATTAATCTTAAATATGGGGTATTGATGTAAAAAATTATAAATTATACCACTTATTGACAAAAGAATTTACCTGGAAATTATCAAATGTGCGAAAAGGTATGTTGTCATCAAATTGCCTCATCATGTCCCATGGCCCATCACCAACTCCAACAAGCACAATTGACAAAGGGTAGTCACTGCCAAAGTGTTGCATTTTATTTATATTAAATTCAAAGGGCTCAAAATGATAATATATTAGTTTATTCAACTTAATAAATTTGAGCTATCTTAATCATGAAATTATCAGGCTTATGATTACCTAGCTTTCACAATGGCATCTATAGTCTGCCTTTCCTGTGGGCTCAACTGGCCCTCACATAAATCAGAACTGCGTGTAACCTGTGCAAATTTGCGAGGAGATTCATTAAACAAGGAACTATTTTAGAAAGAGCTAGCATAGTCCTACAAAATTGGAGCGCTAGTACAATAATAAACCTGTCCATCTGCTATTATAAGCAGAACATGGTATTGGCCACCAGTGCTATCTACAATTCCAATAGCTGTCTCAATCATAGGTGCGAACGAAGTGGGCCCTGTTGAGAACAATCACCATATATCAGACAAACGGATATCAACATGTTTGACTTAAAATTGAAACAAAAGAAGATGCACTAACCAGCCAAACGAAGCTGTGGGACAATTTCTCTGTACCGGTTGAGTGCTTCTTCAAAGCCTTCACAAGGCTGGTTGTCAGGATAGAAGCTAAGTACACTCTGATCATGAGTAGTAGCTGTAGCATGGATAGGAGACTAAGTTTGTTATATATTTTAGTATTGTTATGTACCAACAAATTTATCTTATATGCTTTGAACTGACAGACTAACCATCACCAAATCCAAAGCACGGTATCAGGTTATCCTCATCAAATCGTGCGAGTGTTCTCCCAATGATTGATATAGCCTGCTCATAAGGGTTTGGAGTATCTCCCATTGCATGCAAGCTCCGATTGTTAAAGGATACTTGGCCTGATTAAAAACAGAAACAGTCAGTTCTTTCTAAAGAAATAAGAGAAAAAAAAGAGAGAAAATATAGAGATTTGAAAGTTTCTGTTGTAATGTGTTGATCAAGTTGGAACAAACCTGTCCATTCATTGCTCTTTGTGAAATCAATCCCAACAATCAGATTTGAGGACTCCAGTCCAGCACGTGCGAGAGCATCAGTCACCTAGATTAGGAAGGGAAGCATGGTGGTATAATTAAATTGAATTATCGAAGGTACAAAAATGTGTTATGTCATATGCAGGACCAGAAGAAGCAATAGAAATGCAACTTCATCTGCATGTTACATAAATACATAACTATACATTAATTGTTCATAAAGGGCATTCCCAAAAAAAAAAACTAGGAATGGCTGGTGTGCATAAGGTAGTCTACAGTACCATAACATGTCAAAGAATTTTAGATTTACTTCAAGAATCAGGGCACAACCAAAACTTCAGCCAGTTAGGGATTTATTAAAGACAAACAGCCACCTATTTGCAGCACATAATCAATTCAGAATCTCATACAGAGAAGCATGAATGCACTTTAATTCTTCAACCAAAGAACACATGAACTGTTCCACTTCCATTCGACTGGACCATGAACGGATGAACAAGCTTGGGTCAAATCACAACTCACGATCCACAGAACTAATTCCCGGCAAACTGAAGCAACCCATCATGATCTTCAGATAAGGGGATCAAAGAGGTAAGCTGGTAAAATCTAGCGATCCTAACACACGTGCGTCACACATGGCTGCACGATTGCACATGTCGAGAAAGCAAGAACCTCCCCTTGGGAAAAAAAATAGAGAAAGAAAGAACCTGAAACCATGCATCGGAAAATTGCCGAGTGATTTTCACCTGCTCTAGGGTGCGGTAGTCGTCCCCGAAGTTGGCGAAGCGATTGTGACCTTTGCTGTGGTTGTGGTTGCAGCAGCTCGGCTGCCGCGGCGGCAAGTTCGCCTTGGAGCAGAATGCCCCCATGGCCTTCCTCTCTGCTCTCTGAGCAACAAAACAACCACGCGTCAAAGAAACCACACCCAACCCCAACCCAAAATAAACCAGCGATCTTCGAGACAATGCAAGAAGAAAGAAGCGATCTTTGGATTAAAAAAAAACTAGGGTTTAACAGAGCAACGAGACGCACGGCGACTCGATCTTCGAGGCAAGGCAAGAAGAAAGAAGCGATCTTTGGATAAAGAAACTAGGGTTTAACAGAGCGGCCACGCGACGCACCGCGACTCAAACCGCTCGCAGGAAGAGAACGACGGGAGAGAAGCGAGCGAAACCCTGAGCAAGATACACTAGATATATCCACCTACATTGCGGAGGAAAAAAGAAAAAATGAAAATCCCTTGCGGGGAAGGAAGGAACCCGCGGCGCGGCGATCGACAGGAAGAAGCAAACCCCAAATTGGAACGGGCGGAAGTTGAAGATGGAAGGGGGCAAGCACAAGGAGGGAGTTCTTCTCTAACCTTGGGGCGCGATGGTTCGTGGGAGCTTGATTTGGGCCTCGGGAAGTCGAGTGGTTGGGTTGGGCCCTAGCATCCTCCCGATATGTGATGGTGGTCTCGTTCGTCAGTCGTCCCGCAGAAATAGAACGCACTACTTATCCATGCTATATATATACTGATCCTAAATGCTAAGCAGAACGGAAATTTCCAAGAAGCAGTGTTCAGAGTTGTTCACGATTGTGCATCTTTTGGGGTATGAAATCGCCTATGTTTATTTTTGGGGGGTTGGACTAGCAAAGGTGCATTTTTAAAATACGGAACGCATTTGCAGTTCGGTTTAACGAATGTTACATTTATTTTTAAAAAATGTTACATCAAATCGGAAAACGTTACAGTATGTTAAAACTGTGTAGCATTAAAAGGTAACCAATAAAACAATCTATTTAAGCAATGGTGAGCATCTTTGCACTTGGAGGGCCCATGTCATCTTTAAACCTAGTTCTTTAAGGAGTACATATCCGGTGCAATCAGGCTTCCGGTGCAATCACCATGTACCCCAACTAACAAAAGTCATAAAAAAAAATCTAAAAAAATTTGTAGATGTACTCTTGAACTTACTCTACCTATGTATGAAATTTAAAGACCAAATTCATTTTTTTTTGAGTAAAAGAGACCAAATTCATTTTATATTAAGAGTTATAAAAAAGAGAAAATTCTAACAAATTGTAGGGTTTAAAATTGATAGAATTTTATCTTTTTTGTAAATCTTACTATAGGATGAATTTGACCTTAAAATTTCATACATAGGTAGAGTAAGTTCAAAAGTACATCTATAATTTTTTTGGATTTTTTCATGACTTTTGTTAGTTGGGGTGCACGGTGATTGCACCGGAAGCTTGATTGCACCGGATATGTACTCTTCTTTAAGAGCTTATCTTATTTAACTTATTATTATTTTTTTTTTGCATCAAGGGTGGACTCGGGATGGATTAAATCCACCACAGCATATGCACATGCCCAACTACCACGGTCGAGCCTCGAGCTTGCGACCTGCGGCAACTCAGTGCGCACCCCGTGCCACTGACCAACCGAGCAACACTCGGCTTGTATTTGTCTTATTTACTTATCTGGCTTATCCTCTAATTTTGAGATCTTTTTGAGGTGGCCTTAAGAGCCGGGTCCCTATTGTTTGACTTGTTTTTAGAGAGTTTTTGACATGTCTTCAAGATAGAAAAAAGACGAATTTAAAAACCAAATTATTATATATTTTTTAAAAAATAAATAAATAGATAAGTCAATGAAGTCAATAAACTGCAGATAACCGAGCCTTAAATAACCCATATTTAAACAACGGTGGGCATCATTGCACTGCCCCCTGAATGTATCTGATTACGCATCTCCCATCTCCATCACGCCGGCATAGCTAGCAGTTCGTTGCTGCCACAGCAGCACGATGCAGTGTTCCAAGCGCACACACCACACACGCCATTGCTGCGGCTACTTTGCCACGAGCGCAGGGACAGACAGATACATGAGTCGCGTGCAGTCCTGGGTTCAGCACTTCAGCTGCACGCGGGAGCCCGGCATTTCCCCCCCTTTCCTCTCGTATCTGCGTCCCGGATCTGCAGTTATTTTTTATGTCGTGGTCATCGATATATAGGTCTAACCGTCTAAACTCATCTGTCAGTGACCCAATGTCATCAACATCCTGCATCACATACACGCTACTCTGTTTGGTGCGGGGGATATTTTTTCGATGCTTTGAAGTTTATAAATTGATCGACTTCCCAATAAGGTGCCATGATCCAAAACATTCCCCATTGCCGTTCTCAAAAGCTAGAAGTTTTGGTTTGAAGTTACTTCTCGATACTCAAGGAACAAGACAAATGAAGTAGATGGGTTTATGATCCAAACCGTCGTAGCTGAACCAGCTTAGTCCCGATCTTCGGTTCTTGTGAACTAGTGATCAAATATCAAACTGAAACATACCAATTGTGGAGGATTTTTTTTTCATTGATTAAACTCTTCAAGTGATTCACCTGCTCTTATCGGTCGCTGGTGATGCAGACACGTAGGAAAAACAATCCGGCAAACTTTCAATTGTAGTTGCAAGTACAATTATACGTCTTCATGTCATTTTCCCAAGCTTGAGCTGTAATCTGCAGGCTTACCCATCTGTCCTTCATCATTTAAGAGGGGTGGCCTGCTGAGCCACATAAGCTCATTTCATAAAGAAAAAAAATCCATCCATAGATTGTTTTCACCTAAAATTAATCTCTTTTATATGATTATTAGCAAAGCTAGGTTCCAAATTTTTGTTGGGGATACACACACCCTTGCGACAACGCGGTGCAATTTCACAGCGCTCTCGGTGGATGGAGAAGTTCAACGTGGCAGCTAAGAATCCTAGGAATAACTCGTACCATGTGGCGTGCTATGTGTTAGGACAAAGCGTCATTGGGTGCTTCTCCTAGGGGACTGCCTATAACTAATCATCTATAAATTGCACTTGTAACCCTCCTTTATTATGACCATAGGAGGGTATTTTGCTCCCCTCTTACATTGTGAGACAGAATGATTGGCCTGCTCCGCTAGTTATTAAACGTTTCACTGAACTAGTAATTTTTTTGTTATTACAATTAAAAATTTTCATAAATTTGGAACCATTCACTCCATAATCATAGAAAAATGCATAAATATACTCTTGAAAGAGTATTGGGTAAACGAAGTATTGTGGACGAGATTTTTGTTTAATTTTGTTAATACCACGACTGTTTTCGACAAAGGCAGGTAGGTTTTCAAATCCCGTTTTCGTCCCAAATATCGCCTGGCCTTGATTTTTTATTCCTCGCAGTCTCCCGTTAAAATCCGATGAAATTTTATTTTTGAGATTTAAATCAAAGTGAGTGAGCAGAAAAACAAAAATCACTAAGGTTTTCGATAAAACGTTTGGTTTGAACGAGAAATTGAGGTGGAAAAAATGTTTAATTTGGCTTTTTGGAAACGGCTAGGATTTACGGGAAATCACTTGGTTTTAGCAATAAACCACTCGATATTTTTTCATACTTTTCTAAATTTTAAAATTTAAATTTTGACTTCAATTTGTTGAACCAGGATTTCGGTTGTGTTACCCGGCGATTTAACATTTCCCGTGGGATTAGGAACGGCTAAAAGGGAGTATCCTAGGGAGGCATTCTGGCCCAGTAGAATCGTATTGATGAACAGTGTCTCGATAACCTATAGCTTGTCACTCCATGGGACTTACATCTAAAAGCATCCATAGTAACCCCTCTATTTTCCTTTTAAAACATTATTCATATGTATAGATAGTGTTTTAGAGGAGGTATAGAAAGGTCACTGAGGATACTCTATCGATTAGGGAGACATTGTCCTATGGTAGAACCGCAAGATTGATGAACAGTACCGCAGCAGTAACCTCGCTACAGCAACGTACGGTGAACAAACCGCCGTCCTCTGTTTTAAAAAAGATTGACCAGCTCAGGCGGGCCTGGCTATGGAAAGGATCCGATTCTGTTTCAGGCGGACAGTGTCGGGTCAGCTGGGATGTCGTTTGCTCGCCCACCAATCTCGGAGGGCTAGGGGTTCTCGACTTAAACCGCTTCGCAAGAGCTCTACGTCTACGGTGGCTTTGGAACATCAGAACCCATCCAACCTCTTCTTGGGCTGCGAATCCAGAATCTTCTGCCCCTGACCTGGAGCTCTTGCGGGTGGGCTCCAACCTCACCATGTGTAACGGAGCCCTCACCTCTTTTTGGGAAGACAGATGGCTCGATGGTCAGGCCCCGAAGGAACTTGCTCCTCATCTGTTCACTGCTACCATCAAGAAAGCCAGGTCGGTGAAGGATGCCTTGGAAGGTTCAACATGGCTCTTCGATCTTCGCCATAGAATAAGTCCGCAGATGATTCCTGAGCTGTTGCCACTGCTTCTTAAGTTAGCGCACTACGTGCTTCCTACGCACGGGGACGACATCTTCACTTGGCGGTTCAGCTCAAATGGTGAATTCTCCGTGAATTCTGCCTACAAGCTGCAATTCATTGGCCGTTGTACCTCACCTCTACAGCAAGTTTGGAGGCACTGGGCACCCTCCAAGTGTAAATTCTTTATGTGGCAGCTTCTGCACGGACGCGTCCTCACCGCGGACGCCTTAATGCGCCGGCAGATCCCGAACGAGTATTTTTGCCCGTTATGCAGGCGTAACCTCGAGACTCCGGAACACCTCTTCTTGGAATGCGACTTCAGTCGTTTCATCTGGAGCCGCATTGCCTTTCAGATGAACATACCGCTCCTACAACCGGTTAACTGGCTCCAGTCGTCCTGCGTCCCTCGTTGGTGGACGGAAGATATTTTGCACGCCAGACCTCCCAAAGGCACCTTATTCGTGGTATCTGGAACAATCTGGTGCATTTGGATTGAGCGAAATAACCGGATTTTCCGGCAAGCGGAACGTCCCCGTTCAGCCCTCCTCCAGATCCTGTCCGACGACCTGCGCCTCTGGAAAGACGCAGGCGCTAACATCTGTAATTAATTAAGTTGGGCTAACCCTAGGGGGGGAGGGGTTTGTTCCCCCCAAAAGTTGTACTCACTCTTCTACTCTTTGATCAATAGATGGCAGTTCTCCTGCCCTTTGTTCAAAAAACGTACGGTGAACAAGGCGAGATTTGGAGGCTGGTGGCCACTGGTCACTGCCATGACAAATTAGTTGCACCCTGTGATCTACGCGGCCACTCGCCAACTTGCCTATCTTTAATATGCTCCATCTCATGCACCAACGCGCAAATCCATTGGCTGATTAGGAACTCACAATTCAGAGCAAAACCGATCATATATATTGCAAATATTACATGTTTGCATGCCATGCTTGGATACGTTTTTTTTTTTTGCATAGGTAGAGATGTCAATGGGTACCCGAAACCCGATATCCGATTGGTATTTACTCTATTAAGGTATGGGTCTGGTATAATAATCATACCCATGGGCATGTTAATGGGAAAAACCTTCACCCACCGGTATGCGGGTATGGGTACGTTCTACTATCACTCGTACCCATCTACCCGAATACCCGGCCGTCTACATGTAGCAAATGACAGTTCACAGGTAGCAGAATCGGGCTAATCGATAGCCCATAGCAATTTTCCAAGTCCAGCACTGCAGCCCAAGTGCCCAACCGAGGTATATTCATAGGACTTCACAACGTTGCTCATAGCTCACATGTAGCTCCACCGTCCCTATTTGGCTAACACAAATCCATTCCTGACGGGAGGTGGCGACACCCTCATAGGATGACGGGTATGGGTAACCCGTTGGTACTCGCCGGCGAAAAATACCCAACGGGTTTGGGTACAAGGAAAATTTGTACCCACGCGCGGGTATGTGTAACCCGTTGGGTGTTTTTTGTTTTGCAGGTATGAGTTTGGGATGCCAATACCCGACGGATATGTACCCGTTGCCATCCCTACTCCTAGGTTATTATATATTTATATGTTGCTTTGGCTCAGCCTCATATAAGCCACAACAAGAATTAGTCGAGTGTCTTTCTCAAAAAAAAAAAATTAGTCGAGTGATCAAGCACTTAAAAGGATAAATTACATACACGCCACTCCATAGTTGTGCTTCCACGTAAATGCCACCGTAATATATATGTATCTCCACATATATCATTATAAATTGTTTGAAGCCTGCCCAAATACAATTTATCAGTGCTGTCAATTTTTTCTCTGACCAAAATACTCATCACATCTTTTTCCTCCTCCATCCCTCCTCTCTCTTCTTTGTCTCTCCCAACTTCAACGACCTCCACTGTAGCTCATGCGAATAACTTGGGTGCGACGGTGAGCTTACGTCTTGCGTCAGGGAGAGCGAGGAGGCACACATGATGCTCAAGCCCGAGACAACAAGTCGGCGTGAGATGGTGAGCTGAGAGGCGTCCATGAGAGGGCGTGTGTCGGTGAGATCCGGCTAGGGGCGGACATGCGATGGTGAGCTCTAGCTAGACCGGTTGTGCGACAGCGAGCATTGGAGAGAGAATAGGAGGAGGCGACGGTGAGAAGGAGGAGAGAGGAGAGAAGGGGCGGTTGCGAGATTGAGGAGAGAGGATGGACCTAGGAGGGAGAGAGAGAGGAGGAGGAGGCTGCGGATCGGCGGTGAGAGGGAGGAGAGAATCAGAGATTAGGGGCAGCGACAAGAGGGAGGAGAGAGGACAGGAGGGTGGCGACGAGATTGAGGAGAGAGGATGGATCCAGATGGAAAGAGAGAGGAGTGTGGGATGGAAGAATGAGGAAGAAAAGGGTATTTTGGTTCAAGAAAGAGCTGAAAAAGTTCATAATGACAACTGGGCATGTTTCAACACTTTATAATGGCACCATGGAGATATATATTTTGTGGTGGTATTTTCGTGTAAGCACAACCCTATAGTGGCATGTATACAATTTACCATTCTTATATTAAAAAAACCTATGAAAGCTTATTATATTAATAAGTTGAGATAAAAAACTTAAAAGCGAAACAAAAGAGTAGTTTGAATATGTTCAAAAAGAAACTAAAAAAACGAGGTACAAACAAACTAAGACTTACTCTCACTTCATAGCTAAACGCCTTGGCCTAAATTTTTTTGAATCAAATGACATGAGTTTTGCCAATTCATTGAAGTAGGAGAAAAATAGAAGGGAAAAAACAACATAGTGTTGAGCGCCGAAACACACGGTAGATCAACGTTTCCAACTGGCCTAAGGGCGAACCACACTGCCGCTCAAACGTTGCCACCCATTGAAATGATGACCGCCACAAAAACCAGTTAACATCGGCGAGAACAACGAACAACGAAGAATAAGACTGCCACACTGTCCAAAGCAACAAACTGCTGCTCAAGGGACAAATGGCTACTAGAAAAGACTCTTTGGAGCAGCAGCAGCAGCACGGGATGACCATGATGGAGCCTTCAACAAGCGACAACGAGGTCGACGCTGTCACCTATCCAGAACTGGAGTTTCACCCTGAGATCAGGAAATGCCAACAACGGTGACACCAAGGATGGAATGACGCTGGAAACCCTCGCCACCCCCAGCCCACCACCAGCCCAAGCATAAGCTAAGTAGAGCTTTCACCCAGCGAATCCTCATCTTGGAACCACGCTAAAGTAGCGAAACCAGAACGCCTTGGCATAATGCCTCTAACAATATTGTCAAACACCTCATCCACCGGATGATAAGAGCATCCCCAGCTCCCTCCGTATTAGCTGGCCTGCAAACTACTGTTCACGCTGAAAAATTCAAATGACAGGCAGACAACAGTGCCGAAATGGCCTGAGCGGGAAGAAAGTTAATCTCTGCACAGTAGTTTGCAGGTTGAGCTGGGGATGCTCTAAGAGTTTCTAAAATTTCTCCCGTTTCACTCCAACAATATATTCCATACTACATATACAACTCCACATCTATTTGGCCCATCCCATTCCATGGTCATTTCAGTTCCATCCAAGCTTACCATTATCATCTTAATCTTAGAGCTCTACCTTGTCGAGAGATGTCCTTTTTACCCCCCATTCCTCCTAGATTCTTTGATAGACAAACTATCTTTCAATTAGCTACACACTGCATTCGCCCTTTCCTTTCCATACAAACCGTTGTTGAATTCTATCAATCATTCCTGAAAATCTCGTTGAGTGGCTCCATGACAATAATGAAATGCATGGGTGAATTAACAATAGGGACATGGCAGGTGTTGGATTGTTTTTTGAGGTTATGGTTATAATTAGCTTGCGTAAGCAGATGAGACTAGGAGAGGTACCTATGATTTGATTTAGGAATGCAGCCTACCGTGATTCATGTTCATATATAGATGGCATCCCTTGCTTGAAAGGGTGGATAATGCTTTTACAAGGCTACCATTATGCCCAATCAAACTTAGCATAGTTTGATGATGAAGTGTTTCCTATTCTATATGGCATTTGTAGCCCTTTTACATGAATTTTGCTAATATTATGGTCTTTCTTTGTCGTAGTACTAACCCTTTTTTTTTTGTCTCGTCATTTTCAGAAGTTTAGCATAACTATTGGACTTCCATGTCCAATTTACGACATCGCTTCCTTAGAGGACAAAAAAAAAAACATATTGCTTGATCGAGTGTAAACGATTATGAGCCATCTTTATTAGTACTCCTACTTCTCAAAGGTTTCTTGTAAGTTAATGCTAGCTTTATTATAGTTTAATGCCAAGGAGGTGTCTGCTAGTTAAACCAGCTCGGCTCAGTACCTAAAAACTAAAAAGCTTAGCTCCTCCGGTGACCAACGTGTATTTAGAGCATGTCCGATCATATTTCTAATTCAAGGTATTATTCATCACTATTTATCATTTTTTTCTTCTATTTTATTATTGCAGTGCAAAATTTTGGTTATGTTCTTTTGGGCTGATCTAAATGGATGAACAGCTCAAATGACTGAACTTTGAGAGCTTGTCGAGATATCCTCGAGATTGAGATCTATTTCGTCGGACTTGATTTTTAAAGTGTTAGCACCCACCTTCGAGACAACGAAAAAACAAACTTAAAAAACTCAAAGCATATGCATTTTCAAAGCGTAGATAAGTCATTAAGCTTTTAAGCTAAAAAAACAGAGCCTTGTCCTAAGTTAAGGGTATCATTAAGTTAACGGTATCATTGCACTCGGACTCGCACCGAGTACTTCCGCACCACACAAGCCGCCACATCAGCGCAGCCAGAGGGGATCAAAGATTCCAGGGAGTGGAGCCCAATTGGTTACTTGCCATCTTGAGGTGGCTCACCGAGAGAATCAGGGGGGCCCACGTTGGAATCACGCAGATGCTTTCCTTGTCCACTCGGGATCTCCAAAGAACAGGTCGCACCAGGAGCTCAGCTCAACGTCACGCTCCACTGGATCTCGACCAATGGCCAGGCCTGCAAAAAAAAACAAGTTGAATTGATGGCAAGTCGGCAAAAAAGTCATGTTTGTTTGACCTAAAAGTTGCTAAAAATTTTAATGTGAAAAGGTCATGACTTCTCAAAATATGCTTTAAAAAGTTCAAAAAAAATATTTTACGGACTTTAAGAAGAAATATTTAAAACCCTACAAAAATTGATCAGAGTATAATATCATTTGGCTTATACAATAATAACAAATTTTTATTTAATGAAATTTAAGCTGAAACAAACAAGGCGAAAATATTATGTGGCGTTTGAATAAAACATAATTTATGATAATATTATGAGATTTTTATATTAAAAAAATCATATATTAAAAATTCTTAGGAACCATGATATTTTTAGTGTATTTAAAATTCCACACTGAGTTGAAGTTTGAGTATTTTTGCTTATCTTCTTTGTTTATGGTATAATACGTTGGTAAGTTAACAACGTATAGAAACAAGGGGCGGTTTCATATATACACAACTGCAAACTTTATGTATTATAAAACAAAGGTTTTATAAAATCATACATTCAATAGAGCCTAAATTGTTGAGAGCTACACTTTATGCAGTTTTAAAAGTGGTTTGAAAAGTCGGCATCTTTTTGTTTTATTTTTTGGATTGTGGCTAAGTTCAACAAAAATTGGTTCTTTTAGTTGGCTTGACGATCATCATCTCCTATATCAGAGTTTTTCCATATTTTTATTTTTGCTACGATTTTCGGAGTGATTTTAACACCTTGTTTGGTTTTGCTTAAAAGGTTTTGGAGAGCCGATTTCATGCTACGACATGGGATATCATCACAAATTGATTTGATCACCTTTTTTTCCATAAACATGACCATACGCTGTGTTCTTCTCTAGTCGCATACCAAGTGTTCGGTATTTTGTTCGCAAGGCTTGTGTTGGTGATTTTTGAAGTCTAACTTCATGTTTTTTCTTGGGACATCATATTTAGGCCTTGTGGATCCTTCTCCTACCTATGTACATGACATTAGCTTGACTTCCATCACAACAGCGAAGCGGTTGGAGCTTAACCTTGTGCATCCTCTATACGTCCGCCATGTGTTTGATGGATTGCCTGTGAGGGATTGCGCTGTGAAAGAAGTCGAGAAAATTTTGTGGCTTCCTAACCCCTCTCTGTCCGCCATAGCATGATTTCACAAAAAGGATGGGTAGGGGCTGGCGGGTGGCCTCGGGTCGGGGGACAGAAAAACGAGAAAATGGACGGAAAAATAAAGGAAAAATAGAGGAAGATATTAGAAAATAGCCGAGATCTCATTGGTGGAAGAAATTTATGCATCCGATGTCACTTAACAAAAGACAATCTAAATTAGTATCAACTAGTAAAATGCCCGTGCTTTGCCACGGACCATAAAGGGATGAAACGAAAACATAATTCGTAGACAAAAATATAAGCATGAAGGGTGATTTGCAGAAAAGATCGAGAGTGTGGCACGTGACATGTTATAGCTTGGATCGTTTAGGTTGAAACATTATCTGACATAAAAATTATTGGTCTAGAATGTCAAACCCGTACCAGATTATAAACCTATATGCAATTGCAGTGATGCTTGCTTGCCTGCCTAGCCTGCATGATATATGTGTAGATTATTACTAGATTTTCTTCTGGAAAAAATATTAGGGTTTTGCGGCGAGGTTCTTTGCCTCCGGACAGCGCGTATCTCAGCGGCAATAATTCCGCTCCTGATCCCTTTCCCTCCCTTGTTTAATCCCACTTGTCGCATGGAATTCAGCTAAATATTCTGACGCGAGAGAATGAGCTCATGAGGACAGGAGAGGTGGATACGCAAAGTGCCCAATTTGTTGCGATTGTATAGTCAAGAGAAGAACACTTGTTAAAGTTGCTGCCATAAAGCCAGATCAATAAGATCTTAATTAGTGACAAAATCCTGGGTACATGGACAATGACACTAGATGCATACATACAAGTGAAGCATCGTTGCTATATTGATTTCCCCACTAACCGCACCTCCGTGGGCAGCAAATTGACCACTATCTTCTGCCCCTGCCGTGAGAGCATTGCAAGAGGAACCATCAACATACCATGCACCGATCGTCGCAACAAAATACCCTCTTTAGTTTGCAGTTTGGTTTGGTTTTATTCGGTTGAGATAAAATTTATTATTATTTACGAACTGTTCAGTATAATATTTTATAATATTTACGGACTACGTAGAAGCGACAGCGCAAAGCGGCGGCAGTTGCGTCTTCTCCAGCGGCAGTTTCGGCAACGACTGTAGCGCCTCTTCCTCTGATAGCTAGGTTTTGAGGCTTAGCAAATCGATATACTTTTGACGGTGTTTTGAGGCTTAGCGAATCGATATACTTGATCTCAAATTTATAGAGGTGCCAAGTCGGTTTGGGTAAGAGATAGATTTGTGTATTTATCTCTAACTTATAATTTTTTTTGTTAATCTATATCAGATCATATCAGATCAGATTTAATCTCTAATATATAAGATCAGATTTAGTAGTTATCTTTTTATCTAATTTGATGGATATTAATCAGCGTATTGAATCGTGATCGGATGGTGGAGGAATTTTAGTGCACATTGCGGTGGATTTTTTTAGTCTTTTTATACTTTATATTAAAATAATCAATCAAACCGAACCGAACGAACCATGGATTAGAGGGCCGAAAACTCCTGCAAAAATTCCTGTGAGGGAACAAAATTGAATTCGTAGTTCTTGAAGTAGAGTGGAAGCGACAGTCACGAGCAGAAGTCTCCCGTCTCCCGAGGAGCAGCCATTCACCATCCACCGTCTCCCGCTCTCTCTCTCGCGTAGAAGGAAGTCTCCCATTGCGTACCTGATTGATCCTCCCCCTCCCCCGCAACAGCAACGCCACCCCACCACCACCACCACCATAATATATCGAGCCGCGCCAAGAAGCAAGCTGCCGTCGCTCACACTCTTCTTCTTCTTCTTCCATGGCGAGGTGTTGAGGTGAGGGCGGGTTGGAGCGTCGGCGGTACATGAGGAGGGGTCGCCGCGCCGGCGCGGGAGGGAGGAAACCTGGGGAAGGAGGCGGGGGAGGCGCTGGGGCTGCTGGGCTGCGTCAATGAGGTGGTGGCGGCGGTGGCGGCGTCGTGGGGGCCGATGAGCGGCGACGGGGCGCGCGTGGAGGCGGCGCCGCGGCTCGCGCAATGGCGCGTCGACGCCCTCCCCTGCTACACCTACCGCAAGTCTGAGCCCTTCCGCATCGGCCTCTGGAACTGGTCGGCGCCACCTTACCTTCCCTTCTTCCTCCTCTCTCCTTCTTCCTCTGCAAATCTGTCACTTGTCGCCTATGCTGTTTCTTGATCGCCATGTCGAATAGGGTGCAAAAGGCCGAGCCTTTAGGAGTATCTAGTGTGTCCCGTGCTGATATGTGCTATGTGATTAACTCCAATTGTGCTGAACGGAAATTTGGCGCAAAGATTGGTTGTTTGTTGGGGGCAATCTTGACATGGGATCGTCTATCTCTGTTGAGTACTGGGTTTCTGTTGTCATGATTAATCTGAGGTTTGTCGGTAGGGGTTAATGCGTTCAGGTACTGTCGGTTTGCTTGTTACTTGTAGTGCAAAGGGAGGGGAGGAGTAATCTGCTTCTGTTATTTTTCTCCTATTGTTTGATAATATTTGATACCGTGGTTCTGAAAGGAGCTATTCAGTTCTGTACATGGTGGTTTTGGTCGCGCTGGTCATCTGAGAACAAGAGTACCGTTCTTTGATTGTGGTTGGAGAAGGTTCTTCTTTTTTTTTTGGAAGGAAAGCAGCATGTCTGAATGCAGCAGGTTTTCGGATTGCTACCTTGTGTTCATTATTATGGATGTGCCCACAAAAAAGTTACTATATTTCTAGCCATGACTACAGTAAAATTCCTTTTGGTTAGATTTGGGTAGCTTTCCTCACCAACCTATATTTGGTTGGGATGTTTTCTTAACCATAGTTAACGTGAAGTCTTTTTACTTGGAACCAAAGATATTTCAGACAAAAGTTTTGACTTACTTGAAACCTCTCTTTTAACAGCTCCTTTTCTATCATCATCAAGAAAAATCTCTTGTTAAGTTGTATAATTTCTTCTTCAAATTTCGTCAGGAGAAATGTTATTCATAATCTAATCACTTTGACATAGCCAAGATATTCACAATTCTTTATTGCATTAGTGGATGGGAGTCTTGAGGAGCTGCTATTTTGTGGTGAACTTACATGAGGTTTATCTGCAATATGAAGGTACCTCTCTGTGGAGAGAAACAACAAGCAAACTTGTGTAAAGCTCTTTGCGGAGTTATCAAATTCTGCCAAGAACACTGCCCCAGCACCTATTGCTTCTTTTGTCACGAAACTTCTCATATCCTTTCCTCCAAATCAGAAGACCGTAGTTCATCCAGGTATTTTTCTTTCACTATTGCAGCTCTTCAACTTCCTATTCCTGCAATTGCAATGCACTTTCTATTGATGCCTATGAAAGAATAAACTGTATTTGAGTATAGTTTTATATAAGTGAATTATTTAATTTATAGAAGTGAATGTTTGTAGTTCATATAGGTAGGACTGTAGGAGTTGAGTTCGTGCAGAGATCAACTGTCATGCAACAAGCAGTACATTTTTTTTACAAGCAGCTGAAAAACATTATAGATGCTCAGGCATGAGCAGGTTTCAAACCTAAGCCTAATTTTTATTGGATTTCAATTTTCAAGTTGAGTTCTGTGCACAAATCAGTGAATTCATAAAAGCATTGGTATATTGAAGTCTTATGGGGCTTATATCTAACTAACAACCTATTCCCATAAACGCAGGAATTTTTGATAAGCAGCTGAAACACGATGGTTTTGTTTGGGCAATTGATAGTACCGTTACAGGAAGATTTGTGATTGAGATAGAGTTTCTTGACCTGAAAGTTACTGATCCATCTGTAAGCACTGTCTTACTGTCTGCTTCTCTTTTGTCAATGTTTGGTGCAACAACAATTAGCATACGTGGAATGAAACCCTTGACTCACCTGAAATCCTGTCTAATCCTGGAAAGATACAGGCTCTGCTAACATAGCATACAAACGTCTATAGCTGACATGAACACCCCCGAATTATGATTCCCATTAAAAAAACCATGACTTATGATATGCTGTTGGGTTGAAATCCTGAGCGCAATCGACATCACATCTGGGCACGTCCTTTCATTAGAAAAGCAGAACCAAGCGGGTATAACCAAAACAGGCAGCTAGTGCCAGCCACTTATCAATCAACACAAAAACATAGAACCCAATATCTGAATAGTGACTTTCATAAGTAAAAAAATTGTCATGTGTTGGTAGAGAACATTGAAACCAACACTATTGAGTGCTGGTATCATCAGCTAACAACGCACTACCTGATGGAAGTGTAAACATGTTCCAAACTTCCAATGCTTTTTATAGGAGAGCAAAGTCAATCTTTTGGACCTGGTCTATTGACCAGAACATTACAATCTATCGATCATAGCATGTCTTACATCATGAATTCATGATTAGTTCTCAAAGAATTTCAGTGACAAGAAAAAAAAAGAAAGAGACGTTTTTTGTTATCACTGCTCACTTCTTATGTTTCCAACATATCCATTTTACCTCATGTTCATACTTCATACTTCATACAACCCACTTGCTGATCTCTTGCTCTGCATTCCAGGGTGGTGAGCCAGCCTCCATCTGGGCCTCCCGCCAAGCCAAGCAGTCTTCAGACAACACCGCGCTGTCGGCTCTCGCCCGAATGCTCCAAGAAGGCATCCTCGCCGACATCACCATCAACGCCACCGGCGGCAGCATCAGGGCGCACCGCGCGATCCTGGCCACCCGCTCCCCTGTCTTCAGGAGCATGTTCTCGCACGACCTGAAAGAGAAGGAGCTCTCGACGGTGGACATCTCCGACATGTCCCTGGACGCGTGCCAGGCCTTCCTCGGCTACATCTACGGCGACCTGCGCGGCGAGGAGTTCCTCGCCCACAGGCTGGCCCTCCTCGGAGCCGCCGACAAGTACGACGTCGCCGACCTCAGGGCGGCGTGCCACGAGAGCCTCGTGGAGGACATCGACACCAGCAACGTGCTCGAGAGGCTCCAGACGGCGCACCTGTACCGGCTGCCGGAGCTCAAGGACAGCTGCATCAGATTCCTCGTGGATTTCAGGAAGGTGTATGAGATGCACGATGATTTCAGCTCTTTCCTGATGGCAGCCGATAGGGAGCTGGTGGCCGAGGTGTTTCAGGCTGTTCTTGCGGCCTGGAGTGGCCGGTGAGAGCAGCATGTGTGCCTGTTGGCTTTGGCTCACGTCACAGGGCATGGCATCGCATTGCTTGCAGAATTCTTGCTGTATAGCATGTAAATATTATATACTAGTATATACATACGCGCCATTAAAATTTTAATGTATTTAATGCATTTTGTTCGCACAAGAAAGTCTATTCACACCTCAAGTCCTCAACTATACGCAGTGGTGGACTTAGGCCTTGTTCTATTCAGCGTAACGTACCGTTGCGTAATACTGTGGCAAATTTTGTTATTTTTATATAGCCTATATGTTATGATAATTTGTAACGATTTTTTTATGACTTTTAGTAGTCCTTCCAAAGATTCTAAAACTATTTTTAATTATTTTTAAATAATCTTTAGACCTCGTTTTGAGTGCTATTAAATTTGTTACAGTAAATACGTCAACGCAACGATACGCTGAAAAGAACAAGGCCTAAATCTGGCCCCTAACCTAAGAAAACAGGTACTCTACCCCCCACAGATATTGAAAGTGGTGCACACATAGCCCCTCTGTCAGTTTGAGGGTGGTTTCGCTATTAAGGCTGCCCTAGTGTAGGGTATTGTTACATAGACTGAAATGCATGGCATTTTCTTTGGTAGAAATTATACTTTTCACACGGTCCCAATCGTCGGTCTATGTCATCTCTTTTCCTTCCTCTCTGCATTCTTTCTCATCTCTTTTTGACTCTACTCGTCTCTCTTGCATGATCCCTCTCCCCTGCTACCTCCTCCATCCATCCTACGGTCGTGTACGTAGCAGTTGCCGCCCTAGCCCAGTGCCGATTTCTACTCTCCAGCCCCGCACCGACGTCTCTCCAAACTAGCCGCTGGCTATCATGCTCCACCTCCTTTCTAGACCTCGTGCTAGCCCTCTCCTGTCGCCGCTCTCTAGTCCCGTGCCGCCGGGGATAGTACCCCCGATACATCCACCATGAAGGACATCTTCGTTTGAGTTGAGGGGAAAGGTGGACACAGAACAAGGACATGTCCTTCCACATAGGTCAGAGGCGTCTACGCCCACATTGGTGCATGGCATGTGCGCCTTGTCGGCCCACGCCATGGCATTTGCGTACGTGCACGGAGCGGGGGGGGGGGATTATATGGCAACCGATGCCATATAAGCTACCATGGCACCCTTTTTCTTTCTATCTCTCCCCTCCTCTCCCTCTCTCCTCTTCTTTCTCTCTCTATCTCATTTCCCCTCTCTCTATCTCTCTCTAGGTGCAACAGTGGCACCAGGTGCCACCAAATTTCCTTCCCGGGGGGGGGTCCTGCACTGAGATCAATATAACCTCCAACGGGATGAGAAACAATCAAGTGGGGGAGGAGGTGGTGATGGCCCGGTTGGGACAAGGTGGGGCGAGAGGAAGTTAGAAAAGGAGGTCCGAAAATAGGGGGGAGAGAAAACTTAGGATGGCATATGGACCTTACAAATGCAAATTAATTTAGGAAATAAAAATGCCACTCACATGCCCTATATGGCGAAAATACTATCGTGTCCGTCAAAATTAAGCCTTCGTCCTCGAGATTATTTCTTAGTTTATGTGAGGACAAGAATTCCATCCTTCTCACATGCAAGAGGAGTGAGTCATCCTAGCCAAGGGCTCTGAGACATCACGATGTTTTATCCTGGTTCGAATCTCCTTCACAGTGTAGGGATAACAACGCTACACTCGGTGTATATATCATAAAAGAAGATCACAAGTGAGAAATTTTTCTGTACATTTTTCTGTATTTTTATTATTATTCTTTTTTTTTCATTTTTTCACATTTTTTTATATAGTTTTCTAGTAATTTTTCATTTTCAAATTTTCCTTTTTTTATTTTTTTTCATATTTTCTTTTTTCCAATTTCTATTAATTTCTCTGAATATTTGGCTATTCCACCATGCCACGTATGGTCCACGTAAGCAACACGTGAGTGAGCTTGGCCCCGTTAGCAGGCCAGATCATCAGATGATTGCTGGATAGACGGCGTGGGGGATTCTGTGCTAACGGCAACAAGTTCCAGAGCGGAAAAAAGTAATTTCAAAGTTTAGGGGATTTTGTACAATGTATCGGCTACAAGTTCCGAGAGCTACAATGCTATTTTCTCTTAAAAAAAACTTGAGCATCAAGATGAGAAGATGGTCTCCATCACGTCCCCAACTCCACTGATGACACTGGAGTTAGAGATGCGAGGGGGCAGGAGATTTATCGAAGGATGCTCAAGTTGCCACTCTTCTTTAATTGCTATTTGTTATCGGTGCCATCCTACCTCATTGACAAAGTCAAATATACATAGAGATATTTAATGTAATCAAACAATGATTGTTTGAATATGGTGCGACCACGTCCTTCATCCCACTGCTTCATGGGGCGCCATCCCCATGCTTCCTCCTCAATGTACACTCTGCGCGTCTCTATCCTCCTCGATGGCTACCATCTACTTCTAAAGCGCCCTCGTAGCCATGCAGCTCTCCAACTTCTTTATCATGCAGCCACGCCAACCCCATACGGCCCAACTAAGGCCATTGCCAATGCATGCTGCTGACGTATATATTTGTCTACAAATTATAATTGCAATATGATAATCAAATTCGTAAAACTTACCGTATTATGAAAAAAGCTTTTCAACACAAATCTAAAAGCATGATTTAATGTGCTCAATCCAAATAGTTTAAAATATTTTTATGCATAGAGTTTTGGAGCTTTGGCTTAGCACAAGTCTAAAACGTATTTTTTCTGAAACTGTGGATTAGTTGATATGGACTCTTTTCTCTATGTTGTGTTACTCCGATTTTTTAAGTTTTTATTCTAGTTCATAAGGACTCTTTTCTAGTTTTTTAGTGGACATTAACTCTTTTTCCATTATTTGTATTATGAAATATGATATTTTTATTTCTAGTTGATATGAAATCTTTTTTTTTAATTTAAGCCGTTATAATATGGTTCAGTGTGATCGATGGTGAGATCTTTTCATTCTTTCTAATTTTGTGTGAATTTCTCTGATTAATATGGCTCAGTTTGGCCATGCTTGACATATATAATGGATAAAGATAAACAAATAAATAGATTTCAACGTAGATCCTTTCGTGTACACACCATATACACCAACTACTAAAAGTCATGAAAAAATCTAAAAACTTTTGTAGATTTACTTATGGACTTACTTTATCTAAGTATCAAATTGTAAGTTCAAATTCATTATATGTTAAGATTTACAAAAAGAGAAAACTATTTTAATTTAGAAAATAAAAAATTTCTCTTTTTTATAACTCTTAATATAGAATGAATTTGATCTTGAAACTTTATATATAAATAGAGTAACCACTGAAATATATCTATATTTTTTTAGAATTTTTTATGTTTTTATTAGTTGAACTACACGGTACATACTACTATATACATACACGCCATTAGTTGGCCAAAAATTTTAATGTTGTATACGATAATCTAATTCTCCTGTATGTTTTGTAGCCGGTGGCGTCGAGACTGATTGGTGTTTGCTCTGGCTGTATGGGCCGAATCCACCATGGGCACGTCATGGACATATTTTTTTGTTTTTATCTCCCGTAACTATTGCAGAAGTTCATTTTTCCTCCCTCAACTCATTTGTGGCCGTTCGATGCAAGATTAGACGGCCAGATCTCACCCATTTAACACAGAGGGAGGAAAAGTAAAATTTTTCATTAGTTGAGGGAGGCGATGTGGACTTCTTCCTTTTTTCTAATACAAAAGCCCACGAAAAGCCTAAATTCATTTAAGGCCCATCAAACCAACCGACGCAAAAAAAAAAAAAAGGCTGAGCCGTGTCTGCATCACAGATCAAAATAAATAAGTATTGTAATTAACCAAAATCAAAAGGCCTATTAGCTCAGCTGGAAGAGCATCTTTCTTAATAGGAAAAGAAGGTCGCGGGTTCGAAACCTGCATAGGCCAACAAATTTTTTTTTTATCTCAATGCATTCGATTCAATTGGGCATTTTTCTACGTATTTTTTCTTATTTCAATCCATTCAATATTTTAATTCAATTATGTGCGGGTATTTTTTTGATTCGATTTTTCCTGCACGTTAAAGCAAGAAAAATTATCATAAAACAACACCACATATACAATTATGGAAAGGCTCCAGCCCGCATGTCCGGCGCGTCGGACGTGCGGACGTGCGCGCGGCGCACGAGGATGCATGCAGGGGGTGGGGCCCATGTGGGAAAACGTGACACGCTGTTTTTCGGTGATCATAAAATTTGACTGGGTGCTCTAATCCACAAACTGTTTGCACCAACATGTTTCTTGTATTTTTACGAACAAAATAAGATATATGTTGCCATATAAATCTTGAAACTTACCTGGTGAAATTTGGATTTCGCCTACTGAAACTTGAGTTTTGCCTACTGAAACTTGAGTTTCATATTCGTTAAACTTGCCGAACTGTCAAGTTTCATCAGGATTAATGCAAGTTTCATCAAGTTTCAACAGGTCTCATACAAGTTTCTTCAAGTTTCATCAGGTCAATTCAAGTTTCATCAAGTTTCAACAGGTTTCATCCAAGTTTCAACAGGTTTCATCCAAGTTTCATCCAAGTTTCATCAGATTTCATCAGCACACGAT
The DNA here is from genome assembly GCA_005191435.1 of Raddia distichophylla. Lineage (NCBI taxonomy): Eukaryota > Viridiplantae > Streptophyta > Magnoliopsida > Poales > Poaceae > Raddia > Raddia distichophylla. Next base: position 1,787,459 of record SPJY01014963.1, read on the forward strand.
CAAGTTTCGCTATTATAGGTGTAAGTTTCATAAATGCCTTCTCATAGTTTCACATCAAAAAAATGAAAAAGTGAAAAAAAAATTTAAAAAGTATTTAAAATGGGTTACTCTCGATTTTAGAAAAATTATGAAATTTATTACACACATTTTAAACACTGTTTGAATTTTATACAAAAATCAGAAGTTTAATTGGAAAATTAATCAACTGCACGGCTATCTAGTCGGATGCACGCGGAGCACGGAGGCGCGTCGGATGCACGTGGTCCGGCACCCGGCGCTCGCCATATAATTAACATCCATTAGAAATATATTAAGATTGATGTGCATTACTCTCGCTTGGATCAAGCGTAGCATGCATCACACAGTACATGCACCAGAAATATATACTGAAATTCAAAATCATTATACTTCAGCTGTCGGACGCATGGGCTGGTGCGCAGTAGTGATATCTTGAGTATCCCCCGGTTTAGTACAACCGGTTTAATCCTGAATATTCTATTCGGTTTGGTGCTATCGATTCATAAATTGGTAGTGATGCTCTAGAGTATCCCTCTTGGTTTGATACTATCGGTTTAAATTGGTAGTGTAGCCGGTTTAAAATCGACGGTGATCGTAGAATCCCCAGTAGCAGTAGTGTATCCAAGGCGTCGGTGGCCTACCTCGTGGCCAGATATCCAAGACGCCGACGATGAGTGAGGGAGAAGATGGAGAAGTGCGCGATGCATGGGGCGGCGCGCCATGAGGCGGATGTGCGTTGTCGGCAGTGGCAACGAGGGACGGTGACGGCAGCGGGGAACGACACACCGTGGGAATCAGCATCCTCCTCGATCGGTGAGACCTCATCAAACAAGGATGTGAACAAAGCCCAATTCTCCCTCGGCTGCAATGCTGCTGCGCCGTCAAGGCCCGTCAAAGGCATCAAGCCATGCAAAAACCAACTCCCCCCATCGCGCGTCTGCGTCCAAAGTCTGTGAACAAATAAGTTCTTTTGATTTACGAACATCAGATGGCCTATTAGCTTAGCTGGTAAGAGCATCGTTTTCTAGTTAGTTTTCTAGTTAAATACGAAGGTCGCGAGTTCGTCTAGGTTTTTCTTTTCTCATTCAAACAACCATGGAAAACCAAAATTTTGATGCTGCAGGGGCACCACACAATCATCCCGGTCGACAAGGTTTGGTTGAGTGGTCAAGTCCAACCCATCTGAGGCAAGCAGGCCCAATACATGCAACCATATGAGATGGTGTTTGGTAGACACAAATTTTAAATTTTACATATTTAAAATTTATATAACAAGTGTGGTTTAGTCATTTTTAATCGGTTCGGTAATCAAAGATGTTAATCAAAAGATATTAGAAAAAAGAAAAGAAAAGAGGAAGACTTTACCTACCATTGACGAGAGGAAATGGGTCACCGGCAATGGGCCTCTAGCGTAAAACACGAGGCACACCCAACCAGGCTAAGCTCGTATGGCCAATTTCTAAGTGCGATGAGAGCCTGGACTCAACAGTGTTTTTTGCATCCTCTCAACCTGACTGCTATTTAGATAATCAAACAACAAAAGGCTACATACCACGGGCCAGGCTGGGCTATATGCAGCCAACCAAACAGCCCCAAGATGTTTTGCAAGCCAACCATATGCACGTGTACTTCACGCGTACCTCGAAGACCGCTTCGAGCCGAAGCCCTGCACAAGGACCTTTCAGAGCGCCACGTGTCCCAAAGACCCTTTCAGCCTGAAGCTTAAAGTGGGAACCTTCCTGAAGCGCCACGTGTCTAGAAGACCCTTTCAAGCCGAAGCACTATGTAGGGATCTTCTTAGAACACCATGTGTTCTGAAGACCCCTTGGGCCAAACCGAAGCCCTGTGCATAGACCTTCCTAAGACGCTACGTGTCTCGGGAGCCATCCTAGGTCAAAGGCTCATTTAGAGTTGCTCCCAAGCGCTCCACATACCAACCATGGCCAGATACGGGAGATTTTGGGGATCTAAGGGATTATGATGGGTTTTTACGCTTGTGCACTTAAAAATCTTTTGCACCAAATATTTTTCCTAAATATATTCGACAAATATCTTTTGTTATTTCCAATTGTGAAGCAGACCTATTTAGCATCGTGCTAATCACACGAAGAGGGCGCAAGTTTTGGGCTTCTGTGCTGAGTGGGCCTAAATCTATCGTGGGCGGGTTGTAGAGGACCTTAACCAAATGTGGTCACGTCCCAGAAAAAAGTCCACTTTGCCCCCTTCAACTATTGCAAAAATTCAGTTCTACCCCCCTCAACTCTAAAATCAGGCATCCAACCTCCCTCAACTATTAATTCCGATCAAAATATCCCCTCCACCTAAAACCACTATGGTTTTAGATGACATGGCAGCCAATTTTTTAAAAATAAATTAAATAAATTGAGAAAATCATAGAAATATAGAAAAAAGAATAAAATTATCTAAAAATTTGAAAAATGTGTAGAATCCAAATACTATAATTTTATGTGCATAATTATACAAAAAATATATTTGTCCTATAATATATTTTATTGATTAAATAGTTTAAGCTTCTAGCGAAAATAAGTTTGGCTTATAGAAAAAGGAGAAAACTAAGAGTAATATAGTAACGTTAGCTTTACCTTTTAATTTGTATTTTTAAAATCAAATTCAAAGTTAGTTTGACCTTTTAATTGTAATTTTAAAAACTAAATTCAACATTCAAAATAGCATACTTACCTTTTGCATTTCTATTATTTTCTACAAACAAAACTTTCCTAAATTATTAATTTTAATCAATAAAAGACACTCTTAAACAAAAAATGCATATAATTACAAACATCATACTTTTATTGAATATTTAGATTCTACGTGTTTTTCTAAATTTTTTTGGTATTTTTATATGATTTTATTGAGCTTCCCATGATTTTCTATAATTTATTAATTTTTGTGAATTTATTTTGTAGAAAAAATGCTGACTAGGATGGCATGTCATCCAAAACCATGGTAGTTTTGATTGAAGGGGATAATTTGACCTGTTTTGATAGTTGAGGGAGGTTGGATGCCCGGTTTTAAAGTTGAGTGGGCAAATTCAAACTTTTGCAATAATTAAAGTGGACAAAGCTTCCTTCTTGTAATTCAATGGTCCACGAATAGTCTAAATCCATCCAGGGCCCATCAGATCAAGCCATGAAAAATCAACTCCATCCAAAAACTACAATGCGCCTGCGTCCCAAATAAACGAACAAACATATTCTTGTGATTAGATAATAACAAATGGCCTATTAGGTCAGATGGCAAGATCATCGTTCGAAACCTGCATAGCCCAAATTTTTTTTTGAGATGCACTCCATAATTAGATTCAAATACATCTAGGTTTCCATTTATTTAAGTAAAAAGTCCACTTTGCCCCGTTCGACTATTGCAAAAGTCTAATTTTGTTCCCTCAACTCTAAAACCATGGTGGCTTTGGTTGAATGGGGTAATCTGACCGGTTTTGATAGTTGAAGGAGGTTGGATGCTCGGTTTTAGAGTTGAGGGGGTAAAATCAAACTTTTGCGATAATTAAAGAGGGTAAAGCGGACTTCTTCCATTACATTATCGTATACAACATTAAAATTTTTGGCCAACTAATGGCGTGTATGTATACAGTAGTATGTACCGTGTAGTTCAACTAATAAAAATCATAAAATAATCTTAAAAAAATATAGATATATTTCATTGGTACTCTGCCTATATATAAAGCTTCAAGATGAAATTCATTCTATATTAAGAGTTATAAAAAAGATATTTTTATTTTCAAAATTAACATAGTTTTATCTTTTTTTGTAAATCTTAATTTATAATGAATTTGAACTTACAATTTGATACATAGATAAAGTATGTCCATAAGTAAATCTACAAAATTTTCAGATTTTTTCATGACTTTTGCTAGTTGGTGTATATGGTGTGTACACGGAAGGACCTACGTTGAAATCTATTTATCTGTTTGTCTTTATCAGTTATATATGTAAAGCTAGCATGGCCAAACTGAGCCATATTAATCAGAGAAATTCACGCATAAATTAGAAAGAATGAAAAGATCTCACCATCGATCACAGTGAACCATATTATAACGGCTTAAATTGAAAGAAAGATTTCATATCAACTAAAAAAAATATCATATTTCATAATACAAATAATGGAAAAAGAGTTAATGTCCACTATAAAACTAGAAAAGAGTCCTTGTGGACAAGAATAAAAACTAAAAAAATCGGAGTAATACAAAATAGAGAAAAGAGTCCATATCAACTAATCCACAGTTTTAGAAAAAATGCGTTTTAGACTTGTGCTACGTCAAAGCTCCAAAACTCTACGATCACTGTCGATTTTAAACCGACAATATCAAAACAGGAGGGATACTCTATAGCATCACTATCGATTCATGAATCGATAGCACCAAACCGGAAAGAATACTCCAGAATTAAACTGGTAGTACTAGATGGGGGATACTCTAGGATATCACTACCACGAGGTAGGCCACACCCGCCCATGCGTCCGACGGCCGAAATAAAATGATTTTGAATTTCAGCATATATTTCTAGCTGTGTGATGCATGCTACGCTTGATCCAAGCGAGAGTAATGCACATCAATCTTAATATTCTTCTAATAGATGTTGATTCTATATGTGGTGTTGTGTTATGTTAATTTTTCTTGCTTTAATGTGCAGGAGCAATCGAATCAAAAAATACCCGCACATAATTGAATTAAAATATTGAATGGATTGAAATAAGAAAAAATACGTAGAAAAATGCCCAATTGAATCGAATGCATTGAGATAAAAAAAAAAATACGTTGGCCTATGCAGGTTTCGAACCCGCGACCTTCTTTTCCATCTAAGAAAGACGCTCTTCCAGCTGAGCTAATAGGCCTTTTGATTTTGGTTGATTACAAAACTTATTTATTTTGATCTGTGATGCGGACACGGCGCAGCCATTTTTTTTCTCTTTGCGTCGGTTGGTTTGATGGGCCTTAAATGAATTTAGGCTTTATGTGGGCTTTTGTGTTAGAAAAACAACAAATATGTCCACGACGTGCCCACGGCGGATTCAGCCCATACAGCCAGAGCAACCACCAATCAGTCTCAACGCCACCGGCTACAAAACATACAAGAGAATTAGATTATCGTATACAACATTAAAAATTTTGGCCAACTAATGGCGTGTATGTCTAGCCATGGTTGGTATGCGGAGTGCTTGGGAGCAAACTCTGAATGAGCCTTTGACCTAGGATGGCTCCCGAGACACGTAGCGTGTTAGGAAGGTCTATGCACAGGGCTTCGGTTCGGCCCAAGGTGTCTTCAGAAAACATGGTGTTCTAAGAAGATCCCTGCGTAGAGCTTCGGCTTGAAAGGATCTTCTAGACACGTGGCGCTTCAGGAAGGTTCCCACGTCGAGCTTCAAGCTGAAAGAGTCTTTAGGACACGTGGCGCTCCGAAAGGTCCTTGTGCGGGGCTTCGGCTCGAAGCGGTCTTCGAGGTACGCGTGAAGTACGCGTGCATATGGTCGGCTTGCAAAACATCTTGGGCTGTTTGGTTGGCTACATATAGCCCAGCCTGGCCTATGGTATGCAGCCTCTTGTTGTTTGATTGTCTAAATAGCAGTCAGGTTGAGAGGATGCAAAAACAGTGTTGAGTCCAGGCTCTCATCGCACGTAGAAATTGGTCGTACGAGCTCAGCCTGGTTGGGCGTGCCTCGTGTTTTACGCTAGAGGCCCATTGCCAGTGACCCATTTGCTCCCGTCAACGGTAGGTAAAGTCTTCTTCTTTTCTTTTTTTTTCTAATATCTTTTGATTAACATCTTTGATTACCGAACCGATTTAAAAATAAATTTCTTTTTTTGAACAAAACTAAACCACACTTGTTATACAAATTTTAAATATTTAAAATTTGTGTCTACCAAACACCATCTCATATGGCTGCATGTATTGGGCCTGATTGCCTTAGACGGGTTGGACTTGACCACTCAACCAAACCATGTCGACCAGGATGATTGTGTGGTGCCCCTGCAGCATCAAAATTTTGGTTTTCCATGGTTGTTTGAATGAGAAAAGGAAAACCTAGACGAACCCGCGACCTTCGTATTTAACTAGAAAACTAACTAGAAAACAAGGCTCTTGCCAGCTGAGCTAATAGGCCAGCTGATGTTCGTAAATCAAAAGTTCTTATTTGTTCACAGACTTTGGACGCAGACGCGTGATGGGGGGAGTTGGTTTTTTCATGGCTTGATGCCTCTGATGGGCCTTGACGGCGCAGCAGCATTGCCGAGGGAGAATTGGGCCTTGTTCACATCCTTGTTCACATCCTTGTTTGAGGAGGATGCTGATTTCCACGGTGTGTCGTTCCCCACCGCCGTCACCGTCCCTCGTCGCCACTGCCGACAACGCACATCCACCTCATGGCGCGCCGTCCCCATGCATCACGCACTTCTCCATCTTCTCCCTCACTCATCGCCGGCGTCTTGGATATCTGGCCGCGAGGTAGGCCACCGACGCCTTGGATCCACTACTGCTACTGGGGGATTCTATGATCACCGTCAATTTTAAACCGGCTACACTACCAATTTAAACCGATAGGATCAAACCAAGAGGGATACTCTAAAGCATCACTACCAATTTATGAATCGATAGCACCAAACCGAATAGAATATTCAGGATTAAACCGGTAGTACTAAACCGGGGGATACTCAAGATATCACTACTGTGCACCAGCCCATGCGTCCGACGGCTGAAGTATAATGATTTTGAATTTCAGCATATATTTCTGGTGCAAGTACTGTGTGATGCATGCTATGCTTGATCCAAGCGAGAGTAATGCTTATCAATGTTAATATATTTCTAATAGATGTTAATTATATATGTAGAAAAGTACGTAGAAAAATGCCCAATTGAATCGAATGCATTGAGATAAAAAATACTAAAAAAATACTCGCACATAATTGAATTAAAATATTGAATGGATTGAAATAAGAAAAATACTTAGAAAAACGCCCAATTGAATCGAATGCATTGAGATAAAAAAATACTAAAAAAATACCCGCACATAATTGAATTAAAATATTGAATGGATTGAAATAAGAAAATACGTAGAAAAATGCCCAATTGAATCGAATGCATTGAGATAAAAAAAAATTGTTGGCCTATGCAGTTTTCGAACCCGCGACCTTCTTTTCCAATTAAGAAAGATGCTCTAACAGCTGAGCTAATAGGCCTTTTGATTTTGTTTGATTACAATACTTATTTATTTTGATCTGTGATGCAGACACGGCTCAGCCTTTTTTTTTTTCATTTTGCGTCGGTTGGTTTGATGGGCCTAAAATGAATTTAGGTTTTTTGTGTTAGAAAAACAACAAATATGTCCACGACGTGCCCATGGCGGATTCGGCCCATACAGCCAGAGCAAACACCAATCAGTCTCGATGCCACCGGCTACAAAACATACAAGAGAATTAGATTATCGTATACAACATTAAATTTTTTGAATGGCGTGTATGTATACAGTAGTATGTACCGTGTAGTTCAACTAATAAAAACATAAAAAATATAAAAAATATAGATATATTTCAGTGGTTGCTCTATTTATATATAAAGTTTCAAGATCAAATTCATTCTATATTAAGAGTTATAAAAAAGAGAAATTTTTTATTTTTTAAATTAACATAGTTTTCTCTTTTTGTAAATCTTAACATATAATGAAGTTGAACTTACAATTTGATACATAGATAAAGTAAGTCCATAAGTAAATCTACAAAAGTTTTCAGTATTTTTCATGACTTTTAGTAGTTGGTGTATATGGTGTGTACACGGAAGGATCTACGTTGAAATCTATTTATTTGTTTGTCTTTATCCATTATATATGTAAAGCAAGCATGGCCAAACTAATCCATATTAATCAGAGAAATGCACACAAAAATTAGAAAGAATGAAAAGATCTCACCATCGATCACAGTGAACCATATTATAACGGCTTAAATTAAAAGAAAGATTTCATATCAACTAGAAATAAAAATATCATATTTCATAATACAAATAATGGAAAAAGTGTTAATGTCCACTATAAAACTAGAAAAGAGTCCCTATGAACTAGAATAAAAACTAAAAAAATCGGAGTAACACAAAATAGAGAAAAGAGTCCATATCAACTAATCCACGGTTTCAGAAAAAAAAAAAACGTTTTAGACTTGTGTTATGTCAAAGCTCCAAAACTCTACGATCACTGTCGATTTTAAACCGATAGTATCAAACCTAGAGGGATACTCTATAGCATCACTATCAATTCATGAATCGATAGCACCAAACCGGAAAGGATACTCTAGAATTAAACCGGTAGTACTAGACCGGGGATATTCTAGGATATCACTACCGCGAGGTAGGCCACACCAGCCCAAGCGTCCAACGGCCGAAATAAAATGATTTTGAATTTCAGCATATGTTTCTAGTGCAAGTACTGTGTGATGCATGCTACGCTTGATACAAGCGAGAGTTATGCACATCAATCTTAATATTCTTCTAATAGATGTTAATTCTATACATGGTGTTGTGTTATGATAATTTTTCTTGCTTGAACGTGCAGGAGCAATCGAATAAAAAAATACCCGCACATAATTGAATTAAAATATTGAATGCATTGAAATAAGAAAAAATATGTAGTAAAATGCCCAGTTGAATCGAATGCATTGCGATAAAAAAAATACATTGGCCTAGTGCGTCCGACGGCTGAAATATAATGATTTTGAATTTCAGCATATATTTCTAGTGCAAGTACTATGTGATGCATGCTACGCTTGATCGAAGCGAGAGTAATGCACATCAATCTTAATATATTTCTAATAGATGTTAGTTCTATATGTGGTGTTGTGTTATGATAATTTTTCTTGCTTTAACGTGCAGGAGCAATCGAATAAAAAAATACCCGCACATAATTGAATTAAAATATTGAATGCACTGAAATAAGAAAAAATACGTAGAAAAATACCCAATTGAATCGAATGCATTGAGATAAAGAAAAAAAACGTTGGCCTATGCAGGTTTCGAACCCGCGACCTTCTTTTCCAATTAAGAAAGATGCTCTTCCAGCTGAGCTAATAGGCCTTTTGATTTTGGTTGATTACAATACTTATTTATTTTGATCTGTGATGCAAACACGGCTCAGCCTTCTTTCTCTTTTTTTGCGTCGGTTGGTTCGATGGGCCTTAAATGAATTTAGGCTTTTCGTGGGCTTTTTGTGTTAGAAAAATAACAAATATGTCCACGACGTGCCCATGGCGGATTCGGCCCATACAGCCAGAGCAAACACCAATCAGTCTCGACACCACCAGCTACAAAACATACAGGAGAATTAGATTAGGAAAAAGTCCACTTTGCCCGCTTCAACTATTACAAAAGTTTATTTTTGTCGCCTCAACTCTAAAACCGAGCATCCAATCTTCCTCAACTATCAATTTCGGTCAAATTATTCCGATTAAGCCCCGCTTTGATGGCTTGTTTAGTCCTAGTTTAGTTTTTGTTGGGAAAATTTGACCACCTTTGAAAGTGGTATGAAAATGCTAAATAAATTATTAAAAAAATATTTTTGAGATCTTTGAGAAAAACCCTACAAAGTTCTTAAAAAATTATTTTCAAAAATTAAAATGAATGGTCTATACAAAAATAACAAAAATTGCAATCCCAACAAAAACTAGAACAAAACAATCTATCAAAGAGGGCCTAAAATACCCCCTCCAACCGAAACCACTATGGTTTTAGACGACACGCCATCCGATTTTTTTTCAACAAACAAATTCAAATAAATCAATTGAATTGTAGAAAATCATAGAAATATCTAAAAATAGAATAAGAATATCTAAAAATCTGGAAAAATGTGTAGAATCCAAATACTATAATTTTATGTGCATAATTATATGAAAAATATATAATCTATAATACCTTTTATTGATTAAATAGTTTAAGATCTTAGGTAAAATAAGTCTAGCTTATAGGAAAAAAAGAAGACTAAGAGAAATATAGGGACATTAGCTTTACCTTTCAATTTGAATTTTTAATTTCAAATTCAAAGTTAGTTTGACCCTTTAATTGTAATTTTGAAAAATAAATTCAACAGTCAAAATAGCATACTTACCTTTTGCATTTTTATTATTTTCTACAAACATAATTTTCCTAAATTCTTTTTTTAATAAAAAATACACTCTTAAAAAATGCATATTAGTACATAAACAAACATTATACTTTTGTTTAATATTTGTATTCTATGTATTTTTCTAATTTTTTGGTATTTTTATATGATTTTATTGAGCTTCTTATGATTTTCTACAATTTATTAAATTTTGTGAATTTATTTTGTAGAAAAAATGCTGACTAGGATGACATGTCATCCAAAACCATGGTGGTTTTTCGTTGAAGTGGGGTAATTTGACCGGTTTTGATAGTTGAGGGAGGTTGGATGCCCTGTTTTAGAGTTGAGGGGTAAAACCAAACTTTTGCAATAGTTGAAGGTGTTAAAGTGAACTTATTCGTTTTTTTAATTCAAAGGCCCACAGAAAACCCAAAACCCAGAAAACCCAAAACCCCACAAGGCCCATTGCAGGCAAATCAGAACCACGATAAAAGCCCACATGCAGGCGCGTACAGCTTGTCGCTATGTCACATATATGATATGAGAACAAATATCCACTGTTATTCCAAAATTTCAATTCGCCTAGGAAGAAGTCCAATTTACCTCCCTTAACTATTGTAGAAGTTCATTTTTCCTCCCTCAACTCATTTGTGGCCGTTTGATGCAAGATTGGACGGTCAGATCTCACCCATTTAACATAGAAGGAGAAAAAGTGAACTTTTTCAATAGTTGAGGGGAGGCAATGTGGACTTCTTCCATTCGCCTATTAACTCGGTTAGAGCGTCGTGCTAATAACGCGAAGGTTGCATGTTCAAGACGGCCATTTTTTTATTATTCTATAAAAATTAATAATTTAGTTTCAATTTAGTTGCTTGTGTTATCTTCTCTTGTTTTTATTTTTTCTTGGGTGTTATCTTTTTTAAAAAAAGAATATTTTATGTACAAAATAATCACACTTTCTTACATAAACTACGAAACAAGGAATTGTAACCCGTTACTACGTAAAATTGGCACAAATTACCTCCTATAGACATTTCTGGAGATGGTTTTGTCTACGTGGCGAGCAATGTAGCAACCTAGTCATAAAAACAACAAATAAATATGAAAATATGCAGCGACCTATTTTACGTGCTTAACTACCATGATTCATCTACATAACCCTCAAATTATGAAATCATGTATTGTAGGCTGCAATTATGTAAAACCGACGCAGATAACCCTAGGACGGTTTTGGAGGTGTTTTTGCCTACATGGTGGGTGATGTGACAACCTAGATATAAAAACAGGTAACAAATATATGCGGATCCCATTTTTCATTATCTTATTATTTCCTTTCCTAACTCTTCTCATCTCTCTCCCGATTTGTTCTTTGGCCAAGATGCACCACCTATGACCGTCGTCCTATATGACAATGTCCTCTAGGACAACTTGAGCAACAAGGTGCAATGTCATCCATGGTGGCCGAGACTGCAAAGCGCGGTGGCCATGGCGGTAGCCTCTAGAGTGGCACATAAGAGGTCGACGAACACCACCGTGGACAAAAGATCTATTTGGTTTGTGACTAACTTTGCCAAACCTAATCTCAACCATGTGTGGCAAGTCACTCTTTTGTGGCGAAGAAATTCAGCATCATACTCGTGGCAAAATTGGAGAAGAATTTGAGACTATGACACGTGGGCTAGATGGCTAAGAAAATGTGGCAAACCATAATTGTGACATGAACCCTCACCACCTAAAAAAATTGTGGCATGCCTAAGGTTAGCTTAGGCAAGGTTAAACACAAACCAAACAAGCCAGAAGATGTCGGAAAGTTGCATCGCAAGTGGTTGTGAAGGCCAGAACCTCGGCAGCGCATCGAGGCTATAGCCAAGCTGGTGCAGCGGAAGTGGTTGTCGTGGCTCTCGGTCGGCCTACAAAGTAGATGGGCGTCCATGCTACTGATCAATGCCATCACGTTCCATGTGATGTGTGTGCTAGATGCCTTTGTTTGGTAATCTCATCCGTTTTCGCCGGAGAGTCTTGGATGCAAAACATGTTGCATGAATTGCGAGGCATGGACACTACTAGGGAACTGACTTTCCTAAGCGGTCGGGAAAAAAAAAAAAGCAGACTTTTACAAGCGGTTCAATAGCCCCAAACCAGCCCCAAGCCAGGAGTGGACCTCTACAAACGGTTGGGGGCACGAACCCCTTCTAAAGACTAAGAATCTTAAGCGGTACATATTCCCAACCGCTGTTAGAGTTCTAGAAGCGGTTGGGCACACAAACCGCTTAGGATGCTTGCCTTTATAAGCTGTTTAATAGCCCCAACCGTTTCTAGAGGCCTTTTTCGAATAGATAAAAGGAAAGCTCCTCCTATCTCATCGGATATCACGCGTGGGTGGGTTGGCTAGCTGGGTAGGTGTGAGTCATGAGGTCCTGGGTTCAAATCCCACCTCCCCCAATATTATTTACCTTTTTAGACACCACTACAAGCGGTTTTACAGCTCCTTTCCCTGGTAGTGGGAGCGGCTTTCGTATGCTGTCGGTGTTGCACACACCATGTATGCAGGCTTGCATATTGCAATGTCAGACCCCTAGCGCCATGAGGCATTGCAATTGGCCGTTGTCGCCGCCGTCATTTGCAATGTGCTGGGATATGTTGAGTTTTATTGGCACGTGGGTGTGGCAGGGGGTGTGCGGGTGGATGGGTGAGGTTGGGGCGCTCAAGTGGTGCTGGCGAGGCAGGCCCGTGTGCGCAGTGGCGGAGCTTCTTTGGGGCCAAGGTGAGCCTTGGCCCCCCCAACAAAAATGTTTTGCCTTAATTATGTACCATAAATTGATGTTGGTTAGAAAGATTTTAAGCAAAGTTTATCAATTTGGCCCCTCCAAATGATGTTGGCCCCTTCTAATTTTGTGTCCAAGCTCCGCCACTGCGTGTGCGGGTAGGCGAGGCGAGGGCAAGGGTGGACGAGGCTGCGAGATGGGGAGGGAGGCTAGTGGGCAAGACGGATATGAGATAAGAGAGAAGCAGAGGAGAAGAAATAGAGGGGGGAGGAGGGAGAAAGAGAGAAAGAAAAGTGATATATGGACCCCAGTGTCATATCATGTGCCACGAGCAACCTCACTTGTCACTGTGGTAAAACTACCTTCAAAACCTTTTTTGGGGTTATCTACGCCATGATGGTTTTGTAGGTTAGAAAGCCGGATTTCATAGTTCAGGGGATTATGAAGACGAATATGATAGTTCAATGTATGAAATAAATTTTTTCTTATATTTTTGACCCAAATATATAGTTTTATTCAAAATATATTTCACACTACGATTTAATTATATATGTTACGTGATGGTTTCATTTTTCTATCCCATATCTGATAATTTAACTTTTGAACCAAATTCTCTCATGGTTTTATGCAAAATATATCTCCATTCAATTTAATTACATGTGTTACCTCACGGTTTCACTTTAATTTCTGCCACCTCTCTCGTATATTTTTAAACAAATATCTCGTAATGTTATTACATTTTTCTTTCCTTTTACCCTCCATAGTGTCTCCATCAACCTGAACATTATTCCTTCACTCACATACTCCCTCCGGTCATAAAAACAAGTCGCCGTTGACTTTTGGATACGCTTTTGACCATTCGTCTTACTCAAAATATTATGTAATTTATTATATATAGGGAGGCCCTAATCTACACCCAGGTGTAGATTAAACTAATCTACAACCAGGCCGCGCTGGTCCTTTTGGGATGGGTTGGTTCTGCCAGTTTGACAGTAACTGAAAGTAATTCAAATGAACTGACTTTGGCAATCGACAGTAATTGGACTTGGATGTGGTGCCGAGAATTGTGGGGCCATTAACTATTCGGTTTCAAACAAATTGCAGCTCGTTTTTTTTATCTAAATTTTGAATCGTTGTTCCGATCGTCGAAAACTTTATACCATTGAATTACTTGCATTTTTTTCAAACAAAACAAGATCTCAAATGATATATGAATTTGAAATATTTTGAAAATGCCAATTTGAACATGATTCTGATTTGACTGTAATTGATTACTTTCCATTACTTTCAAAATTACATTTGTACAAAAGGATAAAATACATCACAGAATGATTACTTTCAATTACTGTCTACGTTCTTCTTCAGTAATCAAAGGTAACGGACAACTACGCCGTTGCGTCGCTGCCACATGGATCCGGCCGCCGTCGACAAGGTAAAGGAGCCGTTGCGCCCCCGCCTCATGGATCCGACCACCGTGCCGTAGCCTCGCTGGACCGCCGTGTCGCAGAAACGACGCGCCGCTGGAGCCGTCGTGCCGTCACCGCTGTAGCAGATCGGAGCCATGTAATCAAGACAAGAAGCATCAGGAAGCCTACAACGTGTGGTGCAATAGCAAGCCATGCATGAAGGAAAAAAATCAAATCTGCTAGTTGATCAAGGCAATTAAACAGCCATGCACGGCGGCCGACGTTGATGCTTCCTTTCCCACGCGCGGCGGCAATGGCGTCTCCATCTTCTCCGCATGGCGGTGGCGCATCCTCAGCTTCGGCGTCCTTCAACCACGCCGGCGGCGACTTCTTCTCCAATGGCAAGCAGCGGCCCTTCTTTACAGCGCAACGCCGGCATCGGCTTCTTCTCCGACCAATGCACGGCGGCGCCTCGATTTCGGATCAACGGCGGCTCCTTCCCTGGTGCGGCAGCAAGGGAAGCGGCGGCGGCTGCGTGCCTCCTCACGGAGCCGCTGCACGGAGACGCCGCCGCCGCCTCGCCGGAGTCGCCTCGTGGCCGCTGGGAACCGCCGCGCCACCGCCTCGCTGGAGCCGCCACGCTGCCGCCTTGCCGGAGCAGTCGCGCCGCCCCTGGGAACCGCCGCGCTGCGGTGAGAGAGAGGACGGGGATGATGTGGGGTGAAACAACCGATCCATTTTTTGCGGGCAATTAATTCGTGACCCCCATAAGACCAGTGTTATATACAAACACGAATTACTGCCAGTGTTGAAAAGATGTTTCGTTCGATTACTTTGGATTACTGTCGAAATCGTGGCATTCAAAGTTGGTTCGTTCGGTGTGGGGAATGGCTCGGTGTAGATTATCCTATTCTACACCTAGGTGTAGTATAGGATACCTATTTATTTTGTTATGATATTTATGCATGTTTATACTAAAATTTTTGAATAATACGAATGGTTAAAGAAATGTTCAAAAGTTAACAACGACTTGCTTTTATGACCATAAATTACGTTCAAACCTATGTACACAGCCGGTTTTTGTCCTAATTAATTGTGCATTTTTCAAATCAACAAATCATAATGGATTTCCCTAGAAAAACAACTCATAGCTATATATCACTGTGCTCTTGTCATGCATTGTTCCAACTAACAACTAGTTAATTATGTCCAAATTCTACCTGTTAACAAACCAATCGCAAAATCTTTTAGCTAACAACTGCATGCGAATTAACAACCAATCTCAAAATCTTTTTGCAAGTTCACCAACCTGCAGGTGATCGTCGAGCTGCAACTTCACACATATAAATGTTGAACTTGCAAACGATCGAATGCTGACTCGCGCATATGGGCACGATTTGCAAATTATCCCTGATCCCTGTTGCCTCTACGATGATGGAGAGAGAATGAATACATATACACAACACACACGCACGTTGTGTAGAATATTTTCTTTGAGAAAAAAAAAAAATCTTGGCGTCGCGGCAGGGCTTCACATGGCCGGGTGAGACTTGAGAGTCCAAGAGCATCATCAACAACATCTTTATGCATTTCCTCTGAATTATTATTAACGTCCTCTTTTTCAATCTCTCTAAAACTTCTTCGCAATTTACACTACTCTCTAAATATTCTTTTTTTTTCAACGGCTCTTTTATATCCGCTACAACATTATGAAGAGCCTGCTAACGATGTTCTAAGACTAGGCTAGTGCAGTATCTATCTATGAACACGGAGGCGGCGCTCTTTCTTTCAAAGCAATTTAAAAGACCTGCTGAAGATGCTTGAGACCGTAAAGACAGGGCGGGGCGGGGCGGGGCGGGCTAGTGTATCTATCTATGAACGCCGTCCGTGGCAGCGCTCCCCTTTCCGGGCAACTTGACCTGCGTCACGGCGTCCGATCAGTTCATGTCGCTCTCGATCGTTCAGATCACGTCCATGCGTGCACGCCGAAACTCCAAAGCTATCCAATTAACCAAGAAAGCATGAACCTACCAGGTCGGCCTGCCCATACGCAATTTTTAAAAATATAATTTAAAATACGGTCGAGACATATGAAACTGATATAAGTCATTGTCAACATATAAGTCACATTAGCAATTACCTGTAATCCTACCCCCTCTGTTTTCTTTGTTTGACGTATTTGACTTTTAAGCACGTCTTTGACCATTCGTCTTATTCAAAAATTTAGTGTAAACATGTAAAAAAAATAAGTTATGTTTAAAATATCTTTATTGATAAAACAAATCACAACAAAATAAATGATATTTATTTTTTTAATAAGACGAATGGTCAAAGATGTGTCCAAAAGTTAAAAGCGTCAAACAAAAAAGAATGGAGGGAGTATTATTTAACCTTCATTGGCCATGCTGGATAAAAAAAAATCAAACATACGTAAGCGTAGGAGTACCCGTGGTAGATGAAATCCTTGATTTGCGGCATATATAGTCCAGCCGCTTCTTTTTTTGAACCGAAGGTAGGTGCACTATCAATGCATTAAGGAGAGTTCAAATACAAGACTGAGAACTAAAAACGGCTAGAAAAACATATCTCAGCTGCAAGGAGACAAAAGCTGGGTTGAGAAAACCACAAAAAAGAGAGAAAGAAGAAGAAGGCCTGCTACTCAGCAATGATCATCAAACTAAAAAGCCTGCATCCAGTTTACAATGTCTTGCTTGATGAAGTTCAGAACCTGTTCAACAGGGTTGTATACATGATTGAAAATCCGCGCGTTCCGCTCTTTCCACACATTCCAAACGATATATGTGACTATACCATCGAATTGCCTTCGCTGCGACCTAGGAACTCCAGATCTCATTGCTAGCCACCACTCCCCAAAGTCTTCCTTTACATTTGTTGTCCTCAGTCCAAGTACTGACAAGTCCTAAGAGATTTTTGCGCTAAATATGTTTAGTGAAAGGGCAATGGGCATGAAGATGCCTGGCCGTTTCCTCTTATTGCGGAGGCGTATCACCGAGTTGGGCCAACCCCTTGCACGAAGATAATCTATAATTAGTATCCTGACCTGAACAATAGTCCATAAAAAGAATTTACATCTAGGCTCATCTTTAGCCTTCCAACCGCTTTTTATTGTGCTTCATCAACCATCATCTTTGTTACCACCATTTACTTAGTCTCAATAGACATTATTGTCTGAGAAATGCATGGAAGAAACCTATACATGTAGGGATGAACATTATCCCTATTTATTCGGTACAGACCATCTTAATAACCGCAGCTCTCTAAACGGTTTATCTTTTATCTTTTCACCGATCCAATTCGAAGAGTAATTTGCTTTCTTCTCTATGGTAAAGAGTGATTTTTCTCTGATTGGTAGATACTCCTAGTGCTAGATCTTACATAGATCTTGCGCTGTTTTTTTTTTTTGTTTGTTTCCAGGGCACTTGCGGACACGCAGCTGCAGAGCTATTTGCCCCGGTCCCTCTTTAGTTTATGGTTCTCATACGATTCTGGTTTAGTCTATAAAAATAATATAAATAACATATACATGTTATTTACTACAACATTTTGTAATTTTTTTGACTTTGTGTAATTTTTCTGAAAGATCTTAAAATATATTTAAATGAATTTTTTAGTTTTTTTAAAGGATCTCAACCTTTTCAATTACAACTGAAACCAAACTATAAATCAAAGAGCGTGCTTGCAGGTGGTAGGTGCTGCCTTCAGTGGGCCCGGCCACTACGGACGGACGGACGGTGCTGCGAGCTCTCAGATGGGTACGAATCCATGCACAGAAATGTTTTGAACAGTGCGAGCTCGCCCGGGAGAATGTATACTTCTCCCTTGTTCCTTTCTTTCCTTTTAAAGAAAAAGTCTACCGCAACGCAAATGCTTGGAGCAATGTCATTTTTTTTTTATTTCTAGCCAAGAAATGCTTCCTTCAGGTTAATAAAACTTGACGTTTATATTTGTTCTAAGAGTATCATCGGCGGGAGTAGCGTTCACTGTTGCGGACTGATTTTAGGTCCTGTTCTTTTGAGCTGATCTTAACGGCTGAACAGCTGAACGGCTGAAATGACAGAATTTCAAACGCTTCTCGAGGTAGTCTCGAGATTCAGATCCATTTCGTTTGACTTACTTTTTAAAGCGTTAGGACTCATCTTCAAAACAACGAAAAAACGGACTTCAAAAACTCAAAGCATGTGGCTTTTTAAAACATAGATAAGTCGTTAAGCTGTTAAGCCGTTAAGCTGAAAAGAACTGGGCCTAAAGTCTCCAAAATACTCCAACATAAGTAGTGCCTCAGTCTCCAAATGTGAATACAAGGAGAGAGAGACTTCACAATATGGTATTTTAAAAATATAAGGGATGAATAGTGGTTTGAAAATGTGATATAGAGAGTGAGATACTGCTGGACATGTTCTAAGTCAAAATTTTAAAACGATTTGGATTGGACATATAAAAATCATACACTTAGACTCGTATCAAAAAGCACTTTTTTTTTAACAACGGGAATCGAAAAGCACTTCACAATATGGTATTTTTTTGTGTATTCTATAAATAAATTGTAATGACAATTAGTAGTCAAAGATACATTTGAAGGTCTTGCCAATATCCAAAACATCATGTTTTAGAAATTGGATGGAGTATCTATTTGCCCATGCTATGTACTCCCTCCGTTCCAAAATATAAGACGTATTTTAACTCCACAAAAGTATTTAAAGGTAGAGTTTGATTGTTAGATTCCTCTATTGTATATTATGAATTGTTACAATATAATATTGTATCAAAAAACACTTTGAAATATGAACAATTTGATACAATTTTGGTATACTAACGATGCATATTATTTGATTTATTTATGGTCAAAATTTACTAAGTTTGACTTTTCTCCTGTCAAAATACGTCTTATATTTTGGAACGGAGGGAGTACTGCTTCTTTGTTAATTGTTCTAATGTAAACAAATCAATTTACTATATAAAAAATTCATTTATAGGTGTCATCCTACTTTGTTATCATAGAGATATTTAAATATAAGCAAGAACTACAGCACAGTGTAATGTCAAAAGCCGCCACAATGATATAGGAGAACAGTGAACAACAACGAACCTTGACACGCGACATCTCACCTTCTTTAGTTCTTCCTTGGTGCGCCTCCTTCTCCTCCCTTATTGATATTCGTGAGCCTCCATTGCCACTTCAACTGCCTCCAATCACTACCTATAGACAGCAGCACCCTCTTTGTTAGAGGTCTAGATGGTCCTCGACACAATCCCTGACTTGGCCTACGTGGCGTATCCCAGGAGCAAGCCTAATCCAACCTCGACCCAAACCGACGATGCCCTAGCCCGTCCCAAACCTGCTATATGAGAGAGAGACAAGATGCTTAACGTGGTTACGTGGGGAAAGAGGAGGCAAGCCACCGCCAATGCACCATGGGGAGGGCTGTCGCCAAGGGGAGGGAGGAAGGAGCCATCACCGTGGGGGAGGTTGTCGGCGTGGAGAGAGTCCAAATTTGCCGCCATCACCGTGGTTGGGAGATTGCGGTGATCGTCGGCTTGCCAATGTGGAGCCATGGAGTACCTGGAAGGTGGCATGTGAGGTAGAGCGTCGGTGACAACGAGATATCCATGATTAAGGGGTATAAGATCCATCAAATGTTCACTAAATCAATTGAAATCAACATTTTTTTCATATGACTGTAAAATAGCAAATATGATTAAAAATGTAGCCTTCAAAGGTAGGGATAACTTGGACTCGGACACCATCACTACGCCATATTGAGATCCGGTTGGCCCAGGCATGGTGGTGGAGTCGTCGAGAAAGAATGGGTCTCCTCGTCGAACCGACATGAGCAAGGTTGCTGTAAAAATGGGATAGGAAAATATAGGATATGAAACGGGTGATGCACAGTTCGCATCTGCTTGAGCTGACGTGGAGGGAGTCAAGCTGGGTCGGCGTCGTCCGACTCGGACAGTATGTGGAGTAAAAGTCCAGCTAGGACAAGATCGGACGAGTCAATGAACAAATGAGCGTGGCCAATTCAGCTACTGCAACCGAGCCGATTAACAACTAACAAGAGCTGTGTTTAATTTGGTATGATTTGAGTGTTTGCAAGTGCGGTCAAGTTCCAGAGGTGGGTCATCATTTGGGTATTTAATCACTGTGTGTCAACCATCAAGTTCAGGACAACCATGTTGTCTCCTCGCAATGCATGGTTTAATTTTGCACATTTTTAGGTCCTATCTAAAATCAAAGTATTTTCATAGTTTTAAGACATTACCATGATTTCTAATAACACCATACACATAAATTCATTGCCATCGACTTATTCTCTAGAGTCTAGAGGACAAGAGATAATTTGATAAGTGGATTTTACTAAATAAAAAAAAATTGTCCACCACGTCCTTTGAAAAATCTATCGTCTCAAACGGTTATTAAAAAAATCAATTTGTAAAATTAAACGAGATCAATCATCAACGATTGTATGCTTCAAGCTTGGCATCGCATCCTGCTTTTCCTAGACTCGTTGTTTCAACATCGAAAGAAAGGGACAGGCTTATTAGGAGGGCTTGGTTTTTTTAGATTTTTAACAATTACCTATCTAATAACCATGGCTAAGGTTTCTTCTTAGTTTTCGAGTGTGCTCGGAGTCGCTGTTTTGGTTTTTGGACGGTTTTCGTCCGAAGTTAGCGACCGTGACCGAGGGTGTGTGTTATTAGTTACCTTACCTAACCTTGTACAGTGTCTTCTGTGCGTTGTTGTTCTCTTTACCTCTTCTATAAAGTTTTAGGCAGTGCTCCTGCCAGTTTATTCAAAAAAAACAATTACCTATCTAAAACTAGTCAACATATATACTTATAAACCAAATATCTCTCAAAAACAACAACAAATTAACCAACCAATCAATGAAAATTTTAAAAAAAATTGTTGTCGTTTGTATACGTAAATATTTTTTCATAGGAAATAACTAAATTTCCAATGTCAGACTAACTGAAAAATAGTGTAGATAAACTAGAAAAATAGTTGACTATTTGGATACTAAATTTCTAGCAAAATCAATAAGAAATCAATCAATCAATAAAATATATTATATATATAAAGGAGGGGAAAAAGAAGCCACCACGTTCGTCCATATCATCCAAATTATTTCAGCCGTTCGATCAACGGTGGGACCAAATTATAACGGCCAATATCAATCAAAGAAATTCTCACATAAATCAAGAAAAAAAATAAAAGATCTATGCCGTTGATTTTGTGGGGCAGGATTATAACGGGTTAGATTAAAAGAAGAATATTAGAAATTCGGATTAAATACTAAAGATGATATAATATGGTTATTCTATCCGTTCAATCAACCGTGGTACCAAATTATAACGGGATAGATTAATCAAAGAGAAAAAATAAAAGATCTATGCGGCTTAGATTAAAAAAAATTAGAAATTCATATTAAATACTAAAGTTGATATAATATATTAGAGATAAACTCTAAATCCGATCTGATATGTTAGAGATAGATTATGAGTTAGAGATAAACACTACATACCAAAACAAATCTAGCCGCGCAGACGCACGGGCCACCTCGCTCGTTTTAAAATAATTGTTGTCAGTTTATATACGTAAATATTTTTTCTATGAAAGATGATAAATTTCTACCATAGAACAAAGTGAAAGCATAGCGAAAACAAACTGTAAAAAAATAATTGACTGTTAAAAAACGATAAAAGCAGTTCCCTGCTGCGAAAAAGGAGATATATAAGCGCACCAAGAAGCACGTTTATATCGGTTTCGTCATGCTTCTTGCTACGTGCAGAACCGAACCGAATCGATCGCCTTCGGAATTCCACCCGCATATAAACGGACTGTAGCCGACTACCAATATACCCATATCCTCTCGGTAAAAAAGCTGCCAATTTTTTTCTGACGATATAAGTGGTAGGCAGGAGAATTTGTTCTTCTTCGTCTGCACTTTGATCTGTCTCTTTGTCAGCGAAAAAAAGAATTAGATTGGAGTATTTAGATTTGATCTCTAGGGTTGAAAGTGCAAAAGAGTCGCCGCCCCGGGCCCCGGCGGCTATAAAACGAGGGGGGAGAGCGAGCTCAGGTGAGCCAGTGGGAGAGAGCACGAGCGGCAGAGGCGAGAGGGCTCGCCGGCCGGCGTGTCACCGTCGCGGCGGCGCTCGCTCCCGGAGGCGAGCAGTGAGGAGGAGAAGATGACGGTGGGAGCCGGGGTGGCGGTGCAGGACGGCAGCCTGGTGGCGCTGGGGGCCAGGGTCCTGACTGAGGTGCGCGATAATGTGCTCGTCACGCCGGCCGCCGGCGGCGGCATGGCGACCGGCGCGTTCGTCGGCGTCCGGCCCGCGCCCGCCGCCAGCCGCAGCGTCTTCCCCATCGGGAAGCTCAGGTAACAAAGCGCGTCCGCCTAGTGAATCGTCTCGCCAGTTGTTGCAGTTATTTTTTTGGTTCGGTTCGGCTGCTCGGCATTCTGTCAGTTTGTTGCGGTTCTTTCCTTTCCACCTTACGAATTCTGCTCATCTTCTGATTAAAATGCAATTCTGTTCGTCTTTCTTCAGCAACGATGATTTGATTTTTTTAGCGTGTAGCGAACTGTGTGACCTTTCTGTTCTTCCTTCGAGAGGCGTGGTAAATAGTGGTTCTTGGAAAGTAAAACGTCAGGTGCAAAGTAGATTTTGAACAAACTACTTGGAAAACTGAAAGCCTCCTTAGTCCTAACACTACTAAATTCCAGCATCGCTTGCGCAAGGAGAGATGAAATGATTTGAACAATTCTACCAGTTTCATACAGTTTAGGTTTGGTTTGTGCCATCACACGAAGATCAGAGCCGAAAAAACGTGCCTTTTGTCTTCCTGAAACGAGAAGAACAGGAAAAAGAAATGGATGAACTCATGGACTCTCGGTATTCTGCTGGCGTTGCAGAGGCCTGCGATTCATGTGCACGTTCCGGTTCAAGATGTGGTGGATGACGCAGAGGATGGGCTCCTCCGGCCGCGACATCCCCTACGAGACCCAGTTCCTCATCGTCGAGGCCGCCGGCGCCGGCGCCGGCGACGAGCCGCCGGCGGTGTACACCGTCTTCCTCCCGATCTTGGAGGGCTCCTTCCGCGCTGTCCTTCAGGGGAACGCCGACGATGAGCTGGAGATCTGCTTGGAGAGTGGTAATTAAGAAAATTGGCATAAATTTCTTTCCATTGACTTGAGCACAGTAGTTTCATGTTATCATGATTAATTGATAGACAGTAATAGTGTTATTTTTCCTCCTAATTCAGGTGATCCAGCTGTGGAATCATTCGAGGGCACACATTTGGTTTACGTCGGCGCAGGGTCGGATCCGTTCGAGGTCATCACGGACTCTGTCAAGTATGCTATTATCTTCTCAAACCTTCTTAATTGGGGTCACTAATTTTCCCCCATAACATGCATTGCTTGCTTACTGAGGTCACATGGATTATTGGCTTCTTGCAGAGCTGTTGAGAGGCACCTGCTATGCTATTCTCTCCTTGGTGCAGTCAACCAAACAATATTTGTACGCAGCCTGTACAATCTCATACACCTAACCAAATAACAACCATTTGTATCATCTTAGTCTGGCTCCAACCAACCTGATTCAGTTCATACAACCTGATTCAACTAAGAAGGCAACCAAACAGCCTATAATTTTCCCCCATAATATGCATTGCTTGCTTACTAAGGTCACATGGATTATTGGCTTCTTGCAGAGCTGTTGAGAGGCACCTGCAGACGTTCTCCCACAGGGAAAAGAAGAAGGTAGTTATAGAAGCTCCTTCAGGGCGATGCGTAGCTGCATTTTGCATCCTTTCTATTTCAGAACCTTAAACACTCGTGAGCTTGCTGCAGATGCCAGATATGCTGAACTGGTTTGGCTGGTGCACATGGGATGCGTTCTACACCTATGTTACTGCTGAAGGAGTGAAAGAGGGATTGCAGAGGTATTCAGAATATACCGGTGTCGCATATCTCCTACCGATAGTTCGATACTAATGAAATGAAATTGTTCTGAAGCTTGATCATATTGTTTTGGTATTTTCAGTCTAGAAAAAGGTGGAGCCTGTCCTAAGTTCGTCATAATTGACGATGGATGGCAGTCGGTCAGTATGGATCCTGATGGAATTGCGCGTATATCCGATAATGCAGCCAAGTAAGTAACCTGGAAGCATTATTGTCTCTTGACCTGCCTGTCATGCTTAGTTTAGTCTTAAGATATTCAGTCCTGATTTCTTATGTTTGCCTATTCCGCCTACAGCTTTGCAAACAGGTTAACTCATATAAAAGAGAACCACAAGTTTCAGAAAAATGGGAGGGAGGGCCACAGGGAAGATGATCCAGCTAACGGCCTTGCGCACATTGTCACTGAAATTAAGAGGAAACATGAGCTAAAGTATGACATTACACTGCTCTTTCAAAAAAAATTGCCTCTTACAATTTTCTGAGCAATAAAATCTCTGAAAGTCCTCACCTTTCTGACATACTACACCAAAAAAAATTCAGGTATGTTTATATGTGGCATTCGATCACTGGGTACTGGGGTGGAGTGATGCCGGGTGGTGCTGGGATGGAGCACTACGGCTCAAAGATGCAGTACCCTGTGTCATCGCCCGGAGTTCAGAAGAACGAGCACTGCGTCGCCCTGGACAGCATAACCACCAATGGCCTTGGCCTCGTGAACCCTGACAAAGTGTTCAGCTTCTACGACGAGCTCCATTCCTACCTTGCGTCTGCCGGCATCGACGGTGTGAAAGTAGACGTGCAGAACATTCTTGAGACGATGGGCGCTGGCCATGGCGGGAGGGTGCTGCTGGCCAGGAAATACCACCAGGCTCTAGAAGCTTCCATAGCCAGGAACTTCCCCGACAACGGCATCATATCGTGCATGAGCCACAACACAGATAACCTGTACAGGTCAAGCCTCCATTTCGCTCTTAAAAGCAAAGTTCAGTTTGGTGCAAGTGATTTGATTTATTTCTTCTCTTTCTGAAATATTGTTGGTGGACCTCTTTGATCTATGGTTCTGGTTCGGTTTGCAAAATTTATTATTTTTCTACTGATCATTTACCGTAACATTTTGTAATAATTTTTTGAAGCTTTGTAGGATTTTTAAAAAAAATCTCAAAATTATTTTTAAATGATTTTTTAAACCTTTTTGAGTCTTTTTTAAACGCGTTTAACTTTTTTAACTACAACCAAAATCAAACCACAATGATTTTTTAAACCTTTTTGAGTCTTTTTTAAACGCGTTTAACTTTTCTAACTACAACCAAAATCAAACCACAACCACGGATTAAAGAGGGCCGGGGAGGCGGGGATCGCTGAAACTGTGTTGAGATGTTGACATGTTCCTGCTGCTGCTGGCTTGCTGCAGCTCGAAACGGAGCGCGGTTGTGAGAGCCTCTGACGATTTCTGGCCAACAGACCCAGCCTCCCACACCATCCACATCGCATCCGTCGCGTACAACACCGTGTTTCTGGGAGAGTTCATGCAGCCGGACTGGGACATGTTCCATGTAAGAAAAGAAAAAATTATCCCATTTCTTACGCTCTTCTTGGCTCTTGCTACTGTGCATCCTCTGATGTCTGAACTGCTAATCTGCTTGACAGAGCGTTCACCCGATGGCCGGATACCACGCCGCGGCGCGAGCCGTCGGCGGTTGCGCCATATACGTCAGGTAAACGAGACCATGATCGGTGCAGTATGATCAGCTAGCTATTCAGGTTTCCCATATGCTGAATTCTTCGGTGCTAACTCTGTGATCATGCAGTGACAAGCCGGGACACCACGACTTCGACTTGCTGAAGAAGCTTGTGCTCCCTGACGGGTCGATCCTGAGAGCGAAGCTTCCAGGGAGGCCAACCAGGGACTGCCTCTTCTCTGATCCTGCAAGAGACGGCAAGAGGTTAGCGCTTTAAACAGTGCACTTCTACCAGATCTGGTTCACTGATTAATGTCATTGATCAGGCACTTGAGAATCTAAATGGCTTCGTGCTTGCAGCATTCTCAAGATATGGAATCTGAACGAGCATTCCGGCGTGATCGGCGCCTTCAACTGCCAAGGCGCTGGCTGGTGCCGGGTGGGGAAGAAGAACCTGATCCACGATGAGCAGCCTGGGACGATCACCGTGGGTGTCCGGGCAAAGGACGTGGACCACCTCCCCAAGATCGCCGGCGACGACTGGAACGGCGACGCAATCGTATACTCACATTTAGGAGGTAAAACACCATCACTTCTCTTCTCCCTACATTATTGTCAAGAAAGGAATTTTTGTGTGATCTTGTCCATCTCTGCTACATTTTAAATGAGATTATCACTAACAAGAAGCAACCTTTACCTCAAAACAAGAAGCAACCTTGTGTGCGTTTTGCTTTTTCAGGAGAGGTGATCTTTCTGCCGAAAGACGCCTCTTTGCCGGTGACACTGAAGCCGCGCGAGTACGAGGTGTTCACCGTGGTTCCCCTGAGGCGCCTGCGCAACGGCGCCGGCTTCGCGCCGATCGGCCTGACAAGGATGCTCAACTCCGGCGGAGCGGTGGAGGGGGTGAGGCAGGACGCGGACGCCGGCGTCGAGCTCAAGGTGCGCGGCGCAGGCGCCGTCGGAGCCTACTCCTCGGTGCGGCCGAAGAGCGTGGCCGTGGATTCAGAGGCCGTCGCCTTCTCCTACGACGACGGGAGCGGCCTGGTCACCTTCGAGCTCGCCGTGCCGGAGCAGGAACTGTACTCGTGGACCGTCTCGGTGCAGTACTGACAAATGCCACTGAGAAGTTCGGATGAAGCTTCTGAATGTTTTGTTCAGAACGGGTTTCTGAAAAATTTCAGCTTCTTACTACTGACAGAAAGAAGAGCTGTGGCCTGTGGCATCTCCATACCACACAGTACACACAGCAAGCACTGATGCCTGATTAGCGAGCTTAGCACGCAGTTGAAACATTGCGCACAAGAAGAAGAAGATGTGCTTTCTCTTGTATTTTTCTTCTTTTTTTTTGGGTTGCGGCACCTAATCTATGCTATTGTTGCTTGAAACACGGATTGCATAAGTGCCCAGGATGATTCTTAATGGTTGTCCTAGCAGAGCTTTTGGTCACAGACGCGGGCTGCGGCAGGGAGATCCACCGTCCCCTTTCTTTTCATTCTTGCCATGGAACCACTTTCTAGGCTGGTGCAGTTGGCGGAGGAGCGTGGCCTACTTCAAACAGTGATGTTTCCAGGTTGCATGCATCTCTATATGCCGATGATGTCATGGTTCTCATTACGCCGACCAGGGAAGAGGTTCAGGTGCTCCATACCATTCTTCACATCTTTCGTGGCCCATCAAGAGTGGCAACAAACTAGTCTAAGAGCGAGATCTATCCCATTATTAGGTGCACGGATCAAATAAAGGAATGGATTCGCATGAAATACCAGCGCAGGTGCGAAACTTCCCTTGCAACTATTTAGGCCTGCCTTTGAGGCCTACCAAGGTCAAGAAGGTTGATGTGGTTCCGCTGATTGAGAAGGTCAGGCGTAGGTTAGGGAAGTGGAAAGCCAACCTTCTCTCAAAAGCAGGTCGTCTTGTGCTCATTAATTCTGTCCTATCATCCATATTGGTCTATCCTCTCATAGTTTTCAGGTTGGAAAAATGGGCCATCCGGCAAATTGACAAAATTAGGCGTGCCTTTCTTTGGAAGGGTGAGCAGGATTGACATGGGGGACATTGTTTGGTGAGCCGGGCCAGGGTTTGTAGGCCGAAGGAAATGGGAGGCTTAGGAGTTATCAATATCGTCCGCTTTGGGAGAGCTTTGAGACAGATGGCTTTGGTACGACTGGAACGCGGTTGAAAAGCCTTGGCATGGATCGAAGCTGGATTTCACGGCGGCGGAAATCGCCCTTTGCAGGGCGCCCACTGAGCTCAAATTAGGTGACGGATCTCGTGCTGACTTTTGGACCTCTCCGTGGCTTCATGGTCGAGCCCCAAAAGACCTTGCGCTGTTCTGTAGCACTTTAGCCAAGGGAGTGCACCTCTTCGTGTAGGATGCTATGCTAACTAGCTCTTGGATGAAACCCTTAACAAGGATCTCCACTACGCAGCAGATCATGGAGTTCGTCCGACTTTGGGCGGCTGTATAGGACATGGTGTTAGCACCGCTTGAGAAGGACAGGGTTTTTTGGAACCCCACAGGTGACAGAATCTACAATGCAAAGTCTACATATAGAATGCAATTAGAAGGATCTTTTTGGGACCATGACTATAAGAGGATCTGGAGAGCGAAGGTCCAGCCAAAAGTGCCGCTTCTTTTTTCGAATTGTGATCCAAAATAGGTTGATGACTGCGGATCGTCTGCTACGGCAAGGATGGCCTTGTAGCCAATCCTATGTCCTCTGTAATTCTTTCTTGGAATCCCATAAACATTTGCTATGGGAATGTCTTTTTGTTAGGCAGATATGGCACCTAATGCAGCATTGTTTGTCATCCACAGCTGCTACGGTTGTCTCTATACCGTTCTTGGACGATTGGTGGGATTCTCTATGAGGGGGAGTCTCGGATAGACGGATGTAAAATGGCATCATAATTCTTGTTTGCTGGCATATTTGGATTGAGAGGAACAACCGAATCTTTCGGAATGTTGATCGGTGGCCCGCGGATGTAGTTTTCACCATTATTGTTGATATGACCTAGTGTATTCTTTGTGCATAACCCCGTGTAGCCTCCTATTGTTGTTTCCACTATTGTTGGGGGACCTAAGCTTTTTGGTTTGGAAGTTTGTACTCTTCTCTTCGTACTTTTGAATGAATTAGGCAACTCGCCTATTATATTTTTTTAAAAAAGTACCCAAAGCCAAAAGTAATGAAGCGCCAAAAGGAAAGGCCATGGTGTTTCATATTGTTTTACAAATGGGGAGCGCTACTTGTCATATGTTCGATGTACAACATTTTTTTCTGAAAATTTTTAGTACATAACGAAGTGCGCCATTTCAAATGTACCATTCCAAATCTCCATTTGTCATTGACACTTTGAATGGTATATTTATATGGCACAAATCTCTCTCTTTTGATTTTTTTTTCCTCAATAATATGGTATTCCTCACTAATTCGCTTTGCTCCACTTGTGCCAACGATGGAGTTCGAGCTCGCACTTTTCTGCCACATATCTCCCACGCCTACGTTTGTAAAAATGGTGGAGCTCAAACACCTTTCGTCGCACCTGTACATCAACCTCACGTCTCCCACGCCTACGCAAAAATAACAAAGCTCCACCTCCTTTTTATTTTGTGCGTACACGGGGAGCGAGTGTGTATTTGTGGGTGGGGGCTCCTTGTCCTCCTATATCCAGATTGACACGGTGTTAGAGTCGTCTAACCCACACTGACTAGAGTAGCACCGATGCTCCGAAACCCGAAGCATGGTTGAAGTTTGAGCTCGCTCCTTTTGCCAAGCCCTCGGCTTAAGCTCCCTCAACCTGCCCTAAACAACACCGGAGCTCAAACTTCCTTTGCCTCTTCCACTTAGATCATCTAGTGTCAAAGCAGTGACCAATAGTAAAAGTCTAAAAGATGACAGTTGAAGGAGATTGAAAACCTAGACGAGTCAAGTTCAAGCTTACTCAAGATTTATTAGCCTAATAGAGGGATTTCACTTAGAGCATCTCTAATGGTAGAGCCAACTAAGGCCTACGTGGCACATCCACACCAGCCTAAGAGACAACCCACACAACAGCTTGGTTATAGCATCAAAATCTGTGAGACCCACCACACATAATTTATTATGTTTTGCTTTCTTCCTCCACCGGACAAATCTCCCCCAAATCCATTTCTTCCTCTTCCTCCTCACTGCGCCCGTCATGATCCCTCCCCCTCCGGCCTCACCTCGCCATCGCCGCCTCAAATCCTCCATGCCGAGCACGAGACGCCCCCGTCCATCTCCTCCACGGCGCACGGGGGCTGGTCGGCGCGCCGCCTTCACCCATCTTTCTCAACTCCTCCGCCGCCGCCTCACGCCGGGCCCGTGCCGCCACCTTCTGCGTTGCCTCTCTCCATGTCGGGACCGCGTCGCCACCTCCGCCACGCCTCCCTCCCCTTCCCCGCCGGCGAAGAGAGCGCCGCCGCCGTACCTCCCTTCCCTTCCTCGCCGGCAACGGGAACGAAGTAGCCACGCTCTCCCGCGCCTCCCTCCACTTCCCTTAGTGACGACGGGATCCGGCGGCTGCGGCGATGTCTTCGGCGAGGCGCGGGCACGGCACCGACACAACGGCACGGACGCTGCGCTGGTGTCGGCGACGGCCTCGACGCTACCTTATGCGAGCGGAGAGAGAGCGTGCTGCTGTGCATCGGGGCAGATGCTAGTGTCGGACACTTAGTTAAGTGCCGGCGCTAGCCTGGGATGCACTCTCTCTCCTCCACCTCAGCTCAAAATCCTATGTGAAGCTCTTATAGTCTTTATGGTCTGCTGAGGTGTTTTCATTGCGCTCGCACGAACAGCGAGATGGTTTTGGGAAGCATTCCCGTGTCTTGCCTCTAGTGTAGTTCCAAACCACATGACGTGGCCGGCGCCTAAACCCCGCGAATTTTCCATTTCTAAAACCCGACGAGTTCTCTGCCCCTACTCCATCCACGCGCCGCCGCCGCCGCCATGATGGGGAGCAGGGTGGCCGCGGCGCTGCTCCGCCGGGGCAAGGACCAGGCCTCCACCCTCATGGCCCCTCCCTTCCCGAGGTGCGCCCCGGCTCCTCCTAGGGTTGGATCCGGCCCCTGCGCCGGCGGCGGCCACCTCCTCCCGCCTCCCCTGTCTTCGAAGACGGGCGGCTTCCACGCCGCCTCCTTCCACGCCTTCCGCTCCCTCGGCCCCAAGGTGCGCGCCTCTGCCTTCACCCTCGCCTCCTTGGCGTGGTTCCTCGTGTGTTGATGCCATCATCTTCGATGGTACCGAATCGTGCACGACTCCTCTCCGAGGAGATTTGCGCTAAAGGGGGGGCATCGATGCCGGTTTTAGTGCGAGACATTTTGGTGTTGGATTGACGACATTTCGGTTTTGGATTAACATTTTATCATGGGGTTTGGAGTGGAATGATTATTTGCTTGCTGCGACGAATTTATGGAAGCTATAGTTAAGCTCAGCCATGCGAGTGGTCTATATTTTGGGGGGGATAACATTAGCATATGTGGCGCTAATATGATCTTAGCGTATATGGCACTAAGCCACTTACATGATCTGCTCGAGAGAGTTTGTCTATATTTCAACCTTAAAGTTTAAGAAGTATTGGTTCATGCATTTATCTTGTAGTTTATTTAGTTCACCACATTTATCTGTTTGCGTTGGCTCATAGTCATAAATGTGTTGCAAAAATTCTACCATTGCTGAAAGGAATTCTCCAAAGTTTACAGCTGATTCATTTGTTTCATTTCAGAATCTACTAGGACAATGCACACGGAGATTGTCTACTGCCACAGCTCCACTGAGTTCCACGATGGCAAATACAACAGCAAATTCAGGCCTGAAGTTGCTCGTTACTAAAGGGCCTCAAGCACAGAAGGCGGTTGGTATATGGCTCTTTGGATGTGCTGCCTGGGTATTCAGCCTGGTTATACTTGGAGGAGTCACCCGGCTCACGCGTTCTGGGCTGTCAATGACTGACTGGAAGTTCACTGGGGGATTGCCTCCAATGTCAAACAAAGAGTGGCTACTGGAATTTGAGAAATACAAGCAGTCGCCTGAATACAAGAGGTAAAAATGCAACAGCAACCTTTCATTTATGCATCTTTCACTGTACCCTGCCATATGTGCTTTCTCTTGTATTTTTTTTTTTTTGGGTTGCGGCAGCTAATATATGCTATTGTTGCTTGAAACAAAGATTGCATAAGTACCCAAAGCCAAAAGTAATGAAGCGCCAAAAGGAAAGCCCATGTTATTTCATATTGTTTTTTTACAAATGGGAAGTGCTACTTGTCATATGTTCGATGTACAGCATTTTTTTTCTGAAAAATTTTAGTACGTAACGAAGTGCGCCATTTCAAAATGTACCATTCCAAATCTCCATTTGTCATTGACAGTTTGAATGGTATATTTATGTGGCACAAATCTAAATTACCAATTTT
Organism: Raddia distichophylla; assembly: GCA_005191435.1. Classification (NCBI taxonomy): domain Eukaryota; kingdom Viridiplantae; phylum Streptophyta; class Magnoliopsida; order Poales; family Poaceae; genus Raddia; species Raddia distichophylla. Next base: position 1,819,853 of record SPJY01014963.1, read on the forward strand.
TTTTTCTAGACCAGACTAGACATCAGACGTTCTGTACTTAATATTGGACGTTGTTGCAGTTAGATTAAACTAATGTTGAATTAAGTAAACAAAATGTTGCAGTTTGTGTGAACGGGAAAGATAAAAAAAAAATAGTTGCTACAACATGTGAATTGGAGCACTTAAACATTGAAAAAAACTATCGCAACATTTGAATTAGAGCAATGCAAAATTTAAATCAAAGCACTCTAATAATATACTAATGAAAAACACTATAACATCGTATGGGGAAAGAGAAGAATGTTTCCGAAAGGTAAATATGATTTTGCACAAGAGTAAAAGAAATGTTTTCCGTACTCACATGTAAATGTTTTCAAACCAAATTTTTTGAACGCAAAGGACATGAGTTATGCCATTTCATTCAAGAAGGAGAGAAAGTACAACAATTACACCGGAGAAAAGGGACAGAGAGAAAGAGAAGAAGGGAGAGGAGAACATCGCGACCCGACCAAGCGGGGGTCGCCACACGACGCCGAACAATCCAAACCCATAACACCCAAGGGTGCACGAATGAACACCGACTTCGCCACGAGGGATGCATGGTCAAAATCCTAGGCACACCGCAAGCTTACAACACGGAGCAAGCAAAGATCCCCAAGATTGCTAGTTGCCACCACCAGACAGAATGCGCAGAGGGGTCAAAAGGAGAGGGACATCGTCCGCCACCACCGCAAGGGATGCTCAAACAACAACACTAGGGATGGTAATGGGTACAAACCTGCTGGGTATCACTATCCCAAAACCCATGCCCACGAAGAAAAAATCTGCCCACTAAGAAACCCATACACATGACGGGTATGAATTTTTGCCCGTACCCATGACCATGCGGGTTTTGGGTACCCATGGGTTACCCATACCTGCGAGTGGTGGCGGTAGCGTCTGGCGGCGGGGTACTTGAGAGTGACTGGCGGCGGCTGTGCGAGTGCAAATAGCGCTGGTTCCTAGGTGGCCACTGGCCAGCATGGGCGAATGTTAAGGATTTAGGGCTTAGAACATATAAATGAGCTGAACTTGAAGGTATTTTAAGTTAGTCCTATTTAGTATTTACTATGCGTGGCCAGGTTTTTATTACCCATGGGTTTGCGGATTTGGGTAGTACATGCCCATGCCCATACCCGCTGTGTTTGTATTTTGACCCATTAGTAAATCCATGGGTAAAGTAATTAGCATAAATCCGTGCCCTAATAGAGTAAAAACCCATCGGGTTGCGAGTAATGGGTACCCATTGCCATCTGTAAGCAACACCAACGATCCACACCTGCAGCCGCATAGCACGCTCATAGGGCCTGGTGAAGAAGACCGCCACCACCAAGTAGGAAGCACAGCCCGGGAGTGGCCAACCTGCAGTACAAAAGGTCTTCCGGTCGATGCCTTCAACAAGGTAGAGACAACACGGTCGCTGCCATCGCCTGTCCAGACCTGGGTTTTCACCCTAACTTCTAAAAGGCAGGAAACTCCACAGCGAAGCCTACAAGGAGGGCAACGACACCTGAGGGCGCCGACAACATTGGCCCAGGCAAGAGCTAGACAGAGCTTTCACCCGGAGTACCTACACCTCCGCAAGCCGCACAAGGAGGCCACAAGCCGGATACAAGAGCCACAGGAGTCAAGGTGCACGGTCTCGCCGTTGAAGCCCGCCGAGCTGAAGAACGGACACCGCTGCCGAGAGGAGGAGGGGATGGTAGTGACGCTTCAACACAACCGCCAAAGGAGAAGAACGGATGTCGCCATTAAGAGGAGGGACGGCGAAGACACTTCCCTCGACGTGCACCACAAGCGAGGATCGCCACCACCTCTCGCCCTGCAAGCACAAGCACCGCAGCAACCCGTCCTACAAAGCCGTCGATGCGCGCTGACCTGCTGCTCCTACTACACCGCCGCGCCGTACCGCCCAATCTGGGCGGCCGGCCGCCGGAACCGCTACCATAATGCCAGTGCACCGCTTTTGAGGAGCAGAGGAAGGGCCCTACCCGCCGACGCGAAGGGTGGAGGAAGAGGGCCCTGACCGTGCCGCTGCGCTAAGGAGAGGAGGGTGCTGACCACCGCCGCTGCACCCTTCTGAGTCGCGTCCCACGCCGAGGAGGGAAGGAGGAGCACTGGGTGCCTCCGTCGAGGGAGAAGCCGAGGGCCGCCGCCGCGAAGAAGCAGGGTGGCGCCCGTGCCATCGGATCCGACGAAGGAGGATGTCCAAATCCGGCCACGGCAGTGTGTCCTTTGGGGAGTCGTCGGCCAAGGAAGAGGGCCGCTCCACCACCCAGGCGCACGAGCGCCACCCTGCAGGCGCCTAGCCAAGCCCGCAGCTTAAGCTCCCTCAACCTGCCCTAAGCAACACCAGATCTCAAACTTGCTTGCCTCTTCCGCTTAGATCAACTGTGTCAAAGCAATAACCAATAATTAAAGATGGCAATGGAAGAAGATTGAGAACCTAGACAAGTCAAGTTCGAGCGTACTTAAGATTTATTAGCCTGACAGAGGGATTCGTCTAGATATGTCTCCTTGTCTATTCACCGGTGACACAGGTATCGAAAGTGAAAGGAGATCCCGACTTTCCTTGTGAGTGGGAGGAGAGAGAAAACGCTTAGATTTGAGTGTAAGTGGGTAAAAATAGCTAACCATGAGCCGATCGATCGATATTCTATGGCCTCAAGTAAGCTGACTGCTCCCCCGTAGTTAAATCCGCGACATCAGAGGATCCGCGTCCATCGAAAGTATACCGCTTGCATAGTTGCATACTGCGCTCGCACGAACAGCGATATGGTTTTGGGAAGAATTCCCGTGGGATCACCGGAATGACGGGAAAAAAACCGTGTGTTGCCGCATGACGTGGTCGGCGCCTAAACCCAGCGAATTTTTCCATTCTAAAACCCGACGAGCTCTCTGCCCCTGCTCCATCCGCGCGCCGCCGCCGCCGCCGCCGCCGCCGCCGCCGTCATGATGGGGGGCAGGGTGGCCGCGGCGCTGCTCCGCCGGGGCAAGGACCAGGCCTCCACCCTCATGGCGCCTCGCTTCCCGAGGAGCGCCCCGGCTCCTCCTATGGTTGGATCCGGCCCCTGCGCCGGCGGCGGCCACCTCCTCCAGCCTCCCCCGTCTTCGAAGACGGGCGGCTTCCACGCCGCCTCCCGTGCCGCCTCCTTCCACGCCTTCCGCTCCCTCGGCCCCAAGGTGCGCGCGCCTCTGCCTTCACCCTCGCCTCCTTGGCGTGGTTCCTCGTGTGTTGATGCCATCATCTTCGATGGTACCGAATCGTGCACGACTCCTCTCCGAGGAGATTTGCGCTAAAGGGGGGGCATCGATGCCGGTTTTAGTGCGAGACATTTTGGTGTTGGATTGACGACATTTCGGTTTTGGATTAACATTTTATCATGGGGTTTGGAGTGGAATGATTATTTGCTTGCTGCGACGAATTTATGGAAGCTATAGTTAAGCTCAGCCATGCGAGTGGTCTATATTTTGGGGGGGATAACATTAGCATATGTGGCGCTAATATGATCTTAGCGTATATGGCACTAAGCCACTTACATGATCTGCTCGAGAGAGTTTGTCTATATTTCAACCTTAAAGTTTAAGAAGTATTGGTTCATGCATTTATCTTGTAGTTTATTTAGTTCACCACATTTATCTGTTTGCGTTGGCTCATAGTCATAAATGTGTTGCAAAAATTCTACCATTGCTGAAAGGAATTCTCCAAAGTTTACAGCTGATTCATTTGTTTCATTTCAGAATCTATTAGGACAATGCACACGGAGATTGTCTACTGCCACAGCTCCACTGAGTTCCACGATGGCAAATACAACAGCAAATTCAGGCCTGAAGTTGCTCGTTACTAAAGGGCCTCAAGCACAGAAGGCGGTTGGTATATGGCTCTTTGGATGTGCTGCCTGGGTATTCAGCCTGGTTATACTTGGAGGAGTCACCCGGCTCACGCGTTCTGGGCTGTCAATGACTGACTGGAAGTTCACTGGGGGATTGCCTCCAATGTCAAACAAAGAGTGGCTACTGGAATTTGAGAAATACAAGCAGTCGCCTGAATACAAGAGGTAAGAATGCAACAGCTACCTTTCATTTATGCATCTTTCACTGTAGCCTGCCATTACCGAGACCCCACTGTTGAATGTTGAAACTAGTAGTTGAAGTGTTGCATAGACTATGCACTACTTTTTCTAGTATATTCCATTTTTTATGATCCCCTCAGATGATCCTAGCATCGCATGGAAATGCTAATAACATATTATTTTATGCAGCTGAACTATTGATGAATCTGCAAACAAATTTTTATAATGCAATCCAACAACTAATTATATAGCTAGTTAGAAATGGGTTTGGAGATATTAACTTACTAGAGATGATTGTGAAGGGGCCCACCACCTGTGCGAAATGATTTACCTTTTTTTCAAAAGTTTTCGAGGGCTATTAGAACATGCCAGTCAGAATTCGGAACACCTTCTAGTTACTCTTACAACTAACAGATTGTTGACAAGGTAGAATTTTTGAAAAAAAATGTTTGACTGGGTTGTGTCCCCCAATCCTGTTATCCTTTTAGAAAAGTAGATGTGAATTTGCTAGTTATGTGGGGAAAACAATCTCTACACATGAACTCTCAGGATAAGGTGCCTTTGGTTCTAATTGCCATGAGACCTTATTGTCTCCCACCTATAGCCAGTCTCATTTCATTTTTTTCCCTTTGAGACATGTACAACTATTGCATTGTTATATTTTTCTTACTCGAGCATTTCACATTTCTGTTGATGCAATAGCAGCATTCTATATGTAGGTTGAACAAAGGAATGAGCCTTGAAGATTTCAAATTTATATACTGGATGGAGTATGCACACAGAATGTGGGGAAGAGCTTTGGGCTTTGTATTTGCTGTTCCTTTCGCATATTTTGTTGCAAAAGGCTATGTTACTCGCCAACTTGGACTGAGGCTCTCTGCTCTTTTTGCACTCGGTGGTGGGCAAGGACTGATTGGCTGGTGGATGGTGAAAAGTGGTCTTGAGGTACTAAACAATGCCTTCTTGTTGAACTAGTACTAGTAGTTAAATTGCTTTGAGGTTCACCAGTCCATTTTTGTCATCTTAGGAACCAGTATCTGAGTATGTGCAACCAAGGGTTAGCCCGTACAGGCTGGCAACTCATCTGACATCTGCGTTTGTTATATATTGTGGTATACTGTGGACTGCTCTATCAGTAGTGATGCCAGACCCTCCGGCTGGATCAATGAATTGGGTAAATGGTGCAGCAAAAATTAGAAAGCTGGTGATTCCTGTCAGTGCTATGGTAGGCATCACTGCCATATCTGGAGCATTTGTTGCAGGAAATGATGCAGTATGTCAGCATTCCCTTTCTTTTGCTATCTTGAAAAATATGTATGGCTAAGTGTTTATCTTATCTGTCTAATTATTTGTTATGACCAGGGTCATGCATACAATACATTTCCAAAGATGGGAGACACTTGGATTCCAGAAGATGTATTTAGTATGGAGCCTTTTCTGCGCAATTTTTTTGAGAGTACATCGACTGTGCAGGTAAATTTTCCCCCCATCATGGTATGAGTTTACAGCTCTGAAAACATGATGTTTTGAAGCTGTTCTTAATTGATGTGCAGATTCATTATCTGAGCTTCTTAACCTTTAGGTTATTATTTCTGGAAGAACACCTGTTACAATGATAACAGACAATTTTTACTCTAACTGATGACAAGTGATCTCTTTGGGAAAAAAAATGCATTGACCACTATTTTGCAAGAACTGTCCTAGTACTAATATCTTGTGATCACTTCACCAATGCTTGCATCACAGAACCACCTTTTCATGAAGCAAAGAACTTCCTGAACTATTTCATAGTGCTTTATCCCATCTTGTGGCTTATCATGTTATTTGCATTCTCTTGTAGCTCAATCACCGAATTCTGGCAACAACCACCTTATTGTCTGTGGGTGGCTTATGGTTGGCCGCTAGGAAAATAGATATGCACCCAGCCGTTAAATCTCTTATTGGAAGCACACTTGGGATGGCTGCTCTTCAGGTATAATTCACAAGTTGTTTCTTTTGCTTTGTTTGATGTTAAGATTTCAACTACCCATTCAGTTCTGGCACAAAGCTTTTCAAGAAACAAGAGCTGTGCATAACCTAATCTGTATAGGCATAGCTGATGAAGTTATTGCATCACATGATGCAATTTGTCTGCATAACATTATAAAACTATAGCAATGGACGGTTTTGCTACCAATACTAATGTACAACACTAGTAACCGTGTTTCGTATTTTGTTTCAGGTTACGTTGGGAATATCTACACTTCTGATGTATGTTCCTACCTCCTTGGGCTCAGCACACCAAGCTGGGGCATTGACACTATTCTCACTGATGATCCTTCTTACTCACACTTTAAGAAGGCCATCACAAGCTGTTGTAAAGTCACTTGCGTCTGCTGTGAAATCAACCTGAACCATGCCATGAGATTTTCCATCAGACACAATGGCTGGTTCCTATTTTTGCCCTTCTAACATGCACTCTGCCCTTGTTTATTTGCACCACCTAACTACTTATCTAATCTTGAATAAGATGCCCCCACAGTTCCCTAGCGTCAAATGTTACAATCTTTTTTTGGCAGTTATTTGGGTACGTTGTGATTTTTCATGCATTTTGTTCTTTTGATATGCTGTCCAGAACTGTGCATTCTGATAATTCTATCCACTTTAGGCTGTGTCCAACACCAATCCCTAAATTTGATATCATATAGTCTCGTATACAAGCTTACTTTAAAAGGATTCTCTCCTTATATTTCCGCGACTCAAAATTTTTTCCGTCCCGTCCCCATCCCCGTTCGGGTGGCGGGGACTAGTCGGGAACTTATCTCCGCATTATACACAAGAAAAAAAAACACTTATCACCACTTTTACCCTAAAATCACGTCGAGAGAAGAAAAAATAGAATGTGTATGCTTTGGAGATTTGATTGATGTATGAATGAAAATATGGATATAATGGGCTAGATGATAATGTCTGCGGCCTAACAATTTAAATATAGTAAACTAATTATGGGTCCCCAACCGGATCCCCATGGGGAATTTTTTTCCGTCCCTGTCCCCACTATCCCCAATGGGGAATGGTTTTTCCCCATTTACATCCTCGAGTGGGTTAACTTCTCCTATACCCGTCCCCTAATAGATGAATTTCCCATCGGGGAACGGGCCTCCATTGCCACCCCTACTTTCTATAAATCAACACATATCGTCACTCGTGATAGATAAAACACATATGCTTTGTTGTTTCTCCATCAATTTGAAGGCCTTTCATTTAAGGGGAAGGCCAGCACCATCGTCATCACACCTGCTTGCATGATATCACCTCATCGACTAACCGTCACACTTGGGAAGAAATAGGGACGGCAATGGGTACAAACCCGCTAGGTATCAATGTCCCAAACCCATGCCCATGAAGAAAAAATATATCCACTAAAAAACCCATACCCATGACGGGTATGAGTTTTTGCTCGTGCCATACCCATGCGGGTTTTTGGTACCCACGGGTTACCCATACCTGCGAACATCAACACTACAACATTTTAACAATCAACACATGTGACATGGGTTGTGCAAGTGGCAGGCGGCAGCAGCGGCGTGGGTTGGGGGCCTAGGACGCTGGCAAGTGGTTAGCGGTGGGGGGCCTGGCGGTGGCGGGGCAAGTGTCTGGCGGCGGGGGTCCTGAGAAATACTAGTGACGCTGTGCGAGTGAAATAGGCAAATAGCGTTGGGTGCCTAGGTGACCACTGGCCAGGGTGGGGGAAGGTTAAGAACTTAGGGTTTGAAACTTGAAAATGGGCTGAAACATGTAGATATTTTTAGTTGGGCCTATTTAGTATTTACTATATATGGCTAGGTGTTTATTACCCATGGGTTTGCGGGTTTGGGTAGTACATGATCATACCCATACCCGCGTACACGCTGGGTTTGTGTTTTGACCTATTAGCAAACCCATGGGTAGAGAAATTAATCCAAACATGTACCCTAATAGAGCAAAAACCCGTCGGATTGCGGGTAATGGGTACCCATTGTCATCCATAGGAATAATCTAAACCTGGTGCAACAAATTGTTGTATGTGTTGACGGATGTCGATGTAAATCTTAATCTAGAAGCAGTTTCCGGTTTTCCATTTGTATCTAGTTTTTTGAATTGCTCCCTGCCATACCAAAAATGTTGTTCATTCTAATCTAAGAATCATCCACACCACAAAAGGCAAGAGCCTACAACTTATCCATAGCATTAACAATTTTCCTTAAAAAAACAACACCCAAACCGCATGGATTCAATTCAATCAACCTTTCAAAAAATTTCAAAAATCAGCCTCCTAGTCAAATTTAAAACTCATGATCAAAGCCACACACAAAAGGAAACTAATGGAATCATCCCCCTCCAGCTTCTATACAATTAATGTCACATTTTATCCCTAATATCAACAAAGGAACAAAACTACCGAATTTTAATTTTAATTAGAAAAATCATGGTTGTGAGGATCATGTGGTTAGTTGGGATTAGATCCAAAGTTTATTTTGGTAGGAGACCATGCAGATTAAACGTTCGCACATCACCCCTCCGTCCTCTCGTCACAACCCGCTTCCGAGTGTGGGTGTATATATACGCTCCAGCCATCCCCTTCAACACATACACCAGCCACCACCGCGCCTCTTCCTCCCAAAAACTCCTTCCCCTTCCTCTCTTGCTCCGACCAGCAGGTAATCGATCGGATGCATGCATGCGGCCTGAGATGCATGCGTCGTTGCGGTTCTTGCATGCAAGAATTGAAGGTCGGTTCTTTGGAGATGGAAGCCTGAGATGCATTCATGCATGCATGTGTGTTGTAGGGCGGGCGGCGCATGGATCGACGCGGCGGCGCCGGTGGCCGGAAGCGTGAGCGGGAGGAGGGGGAGGCAACGGCGGAGGCGGTGGAGACGACACTCGAGGAGGCGGCACCGGCGATTGCGGAGGGTGGCGGGGCATGGCAGCGGCCACCGGGGGTGTTTGAATTCCCGTGGCAGAAGTGCCACGGCGGGCTCGGCGTCCCCAGCGGCGGCGCAACGCCGGAACTCCGGGATGTGTTCTTCCGCTCCCTCGTGGACGGTCGCGTCGCAGCAATTGGTGTGCCCGGTGATCGCCTCTCCCCGCCGCCGAGCAAGCGGTCCCTATTCGACGACGTCGATGCGTGGCTCGCCGCCGCCGCCGACGGCGAGGTGGACCCTGTCTGGCGCTCCGTGCTTGAAGGGCCTAGGCCCACCACACATGACGCAAGTGTAGGCGTGTAGCTGGTCGCCAAGAGCCATGGGACCCTTCTAGCACCCGCACAAAGGGTCCAAGGTCAGCATTTCTAGGAAGGGAGCGATGCGATGATAAGTAACGGGGAGCGACTGGGCGGCAGTCGCCTGTCCGCACGCCCGCGTCGCTCAGGCCCAGCAGTCGGTGAGCGCGCGGCGCGGTCCAGGCAACTGCCGCCGAGCAAAACCGTAAGTAATGATGACACAAGAGTGACCAAGGAGAGGCCATCTTGTTTTGTTGTTTCCTCTCTGTTTTCTTTAATGTTTTTTTATATTTAAAATTTTAGTTCGTAGGGCTGGGGTTTTACAGTCCCAACATTGATGAACAAGACTTTAACCATGTTTATGGTGGTCAATTACAGATTTAAAAAAAATGTTGAGAGAGAGAGAGTCATGGGATTTGGATCATCCTCAGACATGAATCGGCAAACATGCATTGATATTTGGATTCTGGCGCTTGACTAGTTCGATTAGTGCTGGTTGCTCGCTCATCAAATCATTTGCAGTTCAGAAACCAGAACATTTATTTAGTTAATCCCTTACTACCTTTAGGTACCACGTACCACAACGGCTAATCTAACTGGATCATGGATATTAAACTTCCTCCGTTCAAGAATATAAACATTCAAAAATATAAGGCATATTTTAATTTGAAAAAGTCAGTTTGACCATAATTTTATTTTATCATATATTGTCAATTGCTAAAAAATAATAATGCATAAAAAACTATTGAAAATCCAAACATATTGATACAACTTTTATACGCTAAAGATCTATATAATTTGCCTCATTGTTAGTCAAAACTTACGAAGTTTGATTTTTTGGAATCAAAGCACGCCCATATATTTTTGAACAGGGGAGGGACCGGGATAAAACAAACACGCAACACTAAAATGGACGCAACAAACACTAGGTTGATCGTTACTTCCGAAGATTAAGAATTTCCGAAACCTCTAGATAGCCTACTAAAAAACCAATAGTGAAGGACATTGTTCACATGCCGATTTATCGACAGGCAATAATAAACAACAGCCAACACTATCCATCAAATATAAACCACATCTCATTCCCTTTTAAAGGTTTGAACAACCAAGTGATTTGGGGGAGCAACAAGCACATGGATGAAACGTGAAGAGAAAGATAGGTCCCTTCTCACCATCAATGAACTCGTCGGATTTGAAGAGGGAGGGACCAGAAAAACAGTGAAGAAACAAACATAGAGAAGTCGCTACCAGAGTTGTCAATGAGTTATCATCGTTTCTTCCTTTTATTTTAGCTTAATGTTTGCAAAATTTATTTTTTATCTTTGTTACTAGCTTTAAAAAATTGATTTTAAACAAACAGAATTTTTTTCAAATTTTCTATCATCATCCTCGGTTTTAACCAAACATTACAATTTGGTCAATAAATTAATCATGCCCTAGATTTGTCATAACCAATCATGGACACCCTAGGCCATAAATCGAACAATACCTTTGTGCCGCTGACATATGGGGGTCTATGTGCGATGGAGCTCATGAGTTGGAGATAATTAGATAAATGTCTAAAAGGCAGTTGAAACTAAACACATATGATTTTCTATGCCTGAGTAGTGACAAAACAACGAACTCAAATGCGGAACTGCTGAGGACAGTCTGTTACTGACATGTGGGTACCGCGTGGAGACCCAATTGCGTAGGGTAGTTACTGCCGCACGAGGGTAAGTATAGGGATGGCAATGGGTATGGGTTCGGCCGACGGACACGGATACGATGAAGAATTATACCCACGGGTATGGATACGGTTACTTTTTCTATTCCGCGGATATGATTTTGGCATATCCATACCTGATAATGTATAATTTCCCCAAAAGGACAAAACTCAACCGGGAGGAACCCTAACCCTATCTACTCTCACTCCGGTCCAGCCTCCAGCCGTCGCCTCTCCACTCCTCTCTAGATCTGAACGGCCGACGACCTCTTCTCGTCTTCTCCACCGGCAGTCACCAGACCACGCCACCACTCCCTTCATCGCCGTCAACCCGTCACCACTCACCAGCGCCTCCAGCCGCCGCCACTCCTTTTGTCGCTGCCATCAGCGCTGCTACTCCACCGTCGGCACTCGGCAGTAGCCCACCACTCCCTTCGTCGCTGTCACCAGGCCACTTCTCCATCGCGGCCACCCAGCCGCCATCTCCCCAACCCAACCCTAACGTCGACCGCCTCTCTAGTCTCCACTCTACAGCACGGTGAATGCGGGTGGGTAGCGGATCCTTGACGGATCGCGGGTAACCGATAGATACGAATATGGGTGCGGACATGTACCCGCGAACGGATATGTGTATGGATATGAGGTTGGATTTTTGCTCGAAAAAATTGATGATTTGCCACTCCCAACATTGACGCTCGCTAAAATGCCACTCTGGCCACTCTGGCCCACATGTAATACACACAGACGGTCCCATGTGTAATACACACATGTGTAATACACACAGGAGTGGCATTTTAGCGAGCGTCAATGTTGAGACTGGCAAATAATCAAATCTCCCTGTTACATGTCAGCGATACCTGATCGCCAATTCGCCATCCCTTGTCAAGTCACGCTCTCCGCCCTCAAGATCGTAAAGTAGTCTGCCACTCCCATTGTCGCTGTCACCAGGCCACTTCTCCATCGCTGCCGGCCAGCCGCCATCCCCTCCCCCCTAACCCCACAGTTGACCGCCTCTCCAGTCTCCATTCGATCTACAGCACGGTGAATGCGGGCGGGTAGCGGATACCCGACGGGTTGCGGGTAACCGACAGATACGGATATAGGTGTGGGTATGTACCCGCGAACGGATATGGGTACGGCTATAGGTTGGATTTTTGCTCACGGTTATGGGTCAGCGATACCTCTGTCGGTGCCTGACCCGCCTGATTGCCATCCGTGATCAAGTTACGCTCTCCGCCCTCAAGATCGTAAAGCACGAAACGCCCTGCGAAGCGGCGGCTCTTCTCACCGCGCGGCACGCGCGTCGGTACGGCTCGCCGGTGGCCATGGCTGCGGCTGTGCGGCGGTGGCGGCGGAAATGGAGGACGCGGGACGCGGTGCTGGCGCTGCTCCTCGCCTCAGTGCTCGCGTCGGTCGTGCTCTACAGCGGCGCGCCCTTCTCCTCCGGCCCCATCCGTACGGTTCATATGCCTGTGTTCTCGGCAAAATACGTTGGTGGAAATTGCTCACGATGCGCGTGATGATCTTGGTGTTTTTCGCAGTGACCGGGAGTGCATTGGTTCGCGATCCATCCAATCTGGTACGGGGCCGCATCCGAATTTTGTCATTGTTATTTTGAACAGGTTTTGGGAAGCGAACTAAAGCCGCGATCTTGACATGTTTTGACGTGTTCCCCTGTTTAGATTGGCCGGGATGATGTGGGGAAGCGGCGGAACGCGCCGCCGAAGGTGAATTTCTGCTTCGAGATGCGTCCGTTCTCGTCTGCTCTTCTTGTTCTTCGTTTTCTTTTGAGCAAACTTATTGTTCTTCTTTTGAAATCAATTCGCAAAAAATGCAAGATTGTGATCGGATCGTGTAATGGCGAAATATTATCCTAGGGCACGTTTGACGTGGTGAAAGAGCCTGTTCAGACGGTTGCATCCGATGCAGACGCGCTCGAGGAGGGCGTGGTTGTTGCAGGCAAAGGCAATCTTGGTAATCAGTTGGGCCAGGATGGCCTTATTCAGCAAGCAGTTGATCAGGAGAGTGGTCTAGTTGGATCAGGCGAAGGATTGCACAGTGTTCAAGAGGCGAAGGGGTCGCGTGATCCAAGTATGAGAGAGGCTGCTGCCGCTGTTATCAGCATGAAAGATGGTGCTCAGTTCGGAATACAGAATGGCCTAAGCAATGATGGTGAAGTGGGCGAAAACAAAGTTCGGGCAGTGCATAATGCTGGATATCTAAATGTCCCATTGAATAAGGTGAACTGGTGAATAGACTTATGGTGGTTTTCCTACATGGCTGCTCAAGCTCAATGAGTAAAATTTATAGGTGTTCAGTTTGTAGACAAAAAGGTTCTGAATCATGTGAAAAAACCATGGCCTTGTTTGTTTCAGATTAATGTAGAGTTGCGTTTTACTGTAGCAAATATGTGATCCACTCGAAAAATATTTTAAAAAAATTCAAAAAATTATGAAAAACTTATTTTGCGAACTTTAAGAAGAACTATTTAAAACCCCACAAAAATAACTATAAAATATTACAACATTTGGCCTATACAAAAATAACAAATTTTAATTTAATTTAATTTAATCTGAAACAAACAAGGCCTATATCAGTAGGCATTAAAAGTTTTGAATAATATGAAAAAATATAGGCGTTTAATTTCTAGACGTTAAACTAAAATCATATGTTAGTCACTTCTTTGGTGTATCCTTTTCCCTTTATTGAATTATTGAGGTAATGCGTTCCTTTTGTTTTTTGTTACGTAGATGCTTGCTAGAAAAATTAGGTGAAGAGAACTTGGAAAAGTCTTATTATTAATTGCTCTTCTGTAGATGCCATCCCACTTTAAGTATGTAATTTTACAATGTATTATCGCTTGTAGTTTCTCAGTTTTGAGTGATAGTATCCCTGCCATTTTACAATGTAATGGTTTTTTTAGTTTTCCAGGAAAATATTTCTGATATGTCATCTGAGCATACTACAGATGTTACCTCGGAAGAGTCTGAAGCTAGGGCAATTAGCAGTAATACTAGTCATTTCACAACTTCTCCAGATAGTACAATACACATTATCAAGGGCCAGTTAAATAGAGCAAAAACATATATTGGATTTCTATCTTCTAGAGGCAATCATGGCTTTGTTAGGGATCTCAGAAGAAGGATGAGGGATATCCAGCAAGCCCTCAATGGTGCAACCATTGATAGGAAGTTACCAAAGAAGTACTCTCTATTTCATTTTAGTTCCAAATTTCTTTACACTTGACATTTCCAATTATTATGTGCACATGCTGTTTGGATGCTCTTTTATTGAAGTGAATGTCTCTTACCTATTGAACTCAATTTTTTCCTAGCAGTGTTCATGGAAAAATTAGAGCAATGGAGATGACATTAGCTAAGGTCAAACAAGTGCATGATTATTGTGCAGCTGTTATTGATAAGCTACAAGCCACTCTTCACTCAACAGAGGGCCAGCTTGAGGCCCACAAGCAAGAGGCTAAATATGTAGCACAAATAGCAGCTAAAGCTTTGCCAAAAAGGCTCCATTGTCTTGCACTGCGGCTTACAAATGAGTATTACTCCTCCAGCTCCAACACAAAGCATTTCTCATATGAGCAAAAGTTGGAAGACCCAAAGCTACAACACTATGCATTGTTCTCGGATAATGTGCTGGCAGCTGCTGTGGTTGTGAACTCAACTCTTGTACATGCCAAGGTACATAACTTTGCGCATGAGGGATTTCGTATATGTTATAACTGATTGAACTAGACCTGATCACGGGAAGATCACGGGAAGCCTAGCCCAAACCCGGCCCAAAAAAGCCTGGCCCGACCTGGTCCGACCGGTGAATCGGGCCGGGCTCGGGCCTCAATCTGAAGCCCGGTTGTTGGGCCGGGCCAGGCCTGAGTTTTTCGCGATTTAAGCCGTGGCCGGGCCGTGCTTCGGGCCCGATTTTGGAGCCTGACGCACCGGGCCGGGCCAGGCTCGGGTCTGGTCCCACAGGACCGGGCTTTTCCAAGCCCGGCCCGACGTTTGATCATGTCTGGATTGAACTGCTAATGAGCTACAGAAAAGCAACTTATGTTGCAGTAAAAAATTTGAAGAAAATTCAGTTTCATTTATTTTATATTAAGCATTAATATGTTAACCTAGATTCTGTTGCAGGAACCATCGAAACATGTCTTTCATATTGTGACGGATAAGCTCAATTATGCCGGAATGAGGATGTGGTTCTTGGCAAATCCCCCAGGTAGAGCTGCTATTCAGGTTCAGGACATTGCGGACTTTACATGGTTAAACTCGAGCTACAGTCCAGTTCTGAAACAACTGGGGTCCCATTTCATGATCAATTACTACTTCACGACCTCTCAGGACAAGCCTGATAAAAATCCCAAGTTCCGGAACCCCAAGTACCTGTCCATTCTCAACCATCTGAGATTCTATCTTCCTGAGATCTTCCCAAAGCTTACCAAGGTATTGTTTCTTGATGATGACATTGTAGTCCAGCAGGACCTAAGTGCACTTTGGTCGATAGATCTTAAAGGCAAGGTTAACGGTGCTGTCCAAACCTGCGGAGAGACTTTCCATAGGTTTGATAGCTACCTCAACTTCTCAAACCCTCTCATTGCCAAGCATTTTGATCGGCGTGCTTGTGGCTGGGCATATGGCATGAACATGTTTGATTTGTCAGAGTGGAGAAAGCAGAATATTACTGATGTCTACCACTACTGGCAGGAACTGGTGAGTATACATGAGGTTTTGAACAATGTCTAAAACTCTAAAGTTTGGAAAATTGCATTCTTGGCCCCTGGGAGTTTTACAGATGTACTTAACTCTTAACATCATACCCAACCAAAAACTGATTTATTAATTACCGTTGTATTCTGTTCTTGTGTTACCATATATTTCACCGAGGACATATCATATTCCTGCAGAATGAACATAGACTGCTATGGAAGTTAGGGACACTCCCTGCTGGCCTTGTGACATTCTGGAACCGCACATTCCCTCTTGATCGCTCATGGCATCTGCTGGGTCTAGGATACAAGCCGAACATCAACCAAAAGGATATTGAGCGGGCCGCCGTCATACACTACAATGGAAACATGAAACCTTGGCTTGAGGTTGGGCTGCCCAGATACCGCAAATACTGGTCCAAATATGTCAATTTTGATCAAGTCTTTCTACGGGAATGCAACATACATCCCTGAGTTGCTGCTGCAGAGTCATGTCCATACGCTGCTGACCACTTGCTCTTCTTTTTAGCACTGTAGGTTCTTTCTTCCAGGGTATCTACGCGATTTAGGGCATTTGTTTACTCAACTAATCTCTTCCCTGCCAACTACTAAACCACGGTGCAGGAGTTATAGACATGTGAGTAACCTTAGAATAAGATGTGCAATGGGGTTAGGGGATATATACAGGCTTAGTGTGTTCCATTGATTCTTGCGGATGTTAATACTGCGGCTGTAAGATTTTGGAATCGACAGTTTGATATTGTTACTACTGCTGCTCTGTTTAGGAGTGATAACAAAACCAGCCCCTGGTTGTCCACTATACTTCGTGTCAGTTTCACTCGACAAGCTGATCATTTCAGCACAACGGTGGCCAGTTGCAGTTGACAGCTGATGCCATCTGTCTATGCTTTGTCTATTAGGTCATGTAAAAAAGAAGAGAAATTAGTAGCCAGATGGCATCAAAAGAATCAAGCTATTTAAGCAGGTTGTTTTTGCATAGCGAATAAATGCGCTCTAATAGCCTATCATGATTGACATCAGCAGTCAACGAAGGCATAGTTAACTATATCCTTGTGCAATCAAAGAGAGCAATATCTGGGTTCCACTCGCTGTCATCTTAGTTAGTGGTAACACGTAGATAGTTAATACTGCGTAGACCTCACTTTTTTATCTTAGTTGGTGCTAATATGACGTTGACAGCAGATATTTAAACCTTCACTTGATGCAACAGAGGAGCCGCAAAACTGGAACAGTACACCCATACACGTGGCATTTGTATCCCGTCTTTATATATACTAAGACAAGGTTTGCCATTATTTGTTCATTTTCATGTAGCGAGTGGTTATTGTTGCCGTGTTTTCCGTTTTGACCAAAAGACTAACGTATAGGATTGAATTGCTATAGTATAATATTAATCGTTACAATCAAAAGAATACGAGAATTGCAGGGAACTGTAATAACATACTCGTGACACTGATATATGGAATCCCCTTATATATTGAGCCTATGGAATCCCGTGATATATTGAGCATTTGAGCTAGATCCACGTATCATTGACTATGTATTTTAACATCCATAGGGTAATATAAGGGGAAAAAAACAATTTTGACCCCTATATTTACTAAATGCATCTACACACATGGTTTTCTTGTACTCAATTTAAATATTTGAAAGGATACAAGGATAGACAGTTTCAAAAGCTGACCTCTACCCACACAAAAATGACATCTTTTTTTAATCGGGGAGGTAACTGGCGCGGTATTTTCAGGCGGGCTAAAGAAAGAAGAGATCTTGTGCGTTCCATTCGGATCCGACGGCGGAGAGTGGTGGTGGCACCGTGTGATCCCGGTTAGGCCACCACAGGCACAAGCACAGCTCACAAGCTCTCATTAATCTCGAAATGAAACCAGAAAGCGACTCTAATAAAATCCCCACGCATCGCCAAAGGCGCTGCCTTTCTCCCCCTTCCCCGCAGCTCCGCACCCACAGCGACAAGCCGCCGGAGCCCAATCCCCTCCCCGAAACCCTAGCAATGGAGCCCAACTCCAGCGCCCCGACGCCGCCGCCGCCGGTGATGGGCGCGCCCATCGTGTACCCGCCGGCCGCGCAGTACCCGCCCCCCGGCGCCGCCGCCTACGGGCACGCGCCGGCGCTCTACGCGCCGACGCCCGGGTCGGCGGCGGCGGCGGCGGCCGCCACCTCGCAGCAGGCGGCCGCCGCGCAGCAGCAGCTGCAGATGTTCTGGGCGGAGCAGTACCGCGAGATCGAGGCCACCACCGACTTCAAGAACCACAACCTGCCGCTCGCCCGCATCAAGAAGATCATGAAGGCCGACGAGGACGTCCGCATGATCGCCGCCGAGGCGCCCGTCGTCTTCGCGCGCGCCTGCGAGATGTTCATACTCGAGCTCACCCACCGCGGCTGGGCGCACGCCGAGGAGAACAAGCGCCGCACGCTCCAGAAGTCCGACATCGCTGCCGCCATCGCCCGCACCGAGGTCTTTGACTTCCTCGTCGACATCGTGCCGCGCGACGAGGCCAAGGACGCCGAGGCCGCCGCCGCGGTCGCCGGGATCCCACACCCTGCCGCCGGCATGCCTGCCACCGACCCTATGGGGTATTACTACGTCCAGCCGCAGTAACCATTTCGTTCAAGTTTATGTCATTTTAATTAAGTTAAGCGTATCAGTTGTTTAGTGCTGCTATGTTTGTTGTTGCCGAGTAATAACTAGTATAAGATGTGGTGATCATTTGAAGGGCCTGCGCTCGAGTATAAGCTATTTGATTTAAGAATTGAGCGAGGTGGTTATGATTTGAAGCAGGCTGTATGATGTTGATGATGCATGCATAACTTATACCGTAATTAATTGTTACCTGGCCTTCACTGATGTTTGCTGTTGAACTTCGCTTGCCCAGAAACAGTTT
Source organism: Raddia distichophylla (assembly GCA_005191435.1). Lineage (NCBI taxonomy): Eukaryota > Viridiplantae > Streptophyta > Magnoliopsida > Poales > Poaceae > Raddia > Raddia distichophylla. The sequence continues at coordinate 1,838,529 of SPJY01014963.1, forward strand.
CATTTCTGTTTCCTGCGCTTATAATTTATTTGTATCATTCTGTATTTTACACTTAAAAATATAATGTTTGTGATCCAACCTGTGCTTTTGCGACCTATCTGTTTACATGATCAACTGGCATGGTTTTCTTTTGATATTTGTTGAAGCTAGAAATCTTTGCTAAGTATTCAAAGTGCGGGTGTATCTTATGTGAGTGATAACTAGCATGTTTGAGGGGCCTCGCATGTGTGATAACCCAACATAATGTCTATTTTCCTTGTGGTTGTGGGTTCTGACCATAATTTGGATGTGCCATTCTGTATTCTAGACTTACCTGAAACCCAATATTAACATCCGTGTCTATGTGATCCTGAAGAGTTTCTGAGTGATTTTGGGCTATTTTGTTTACATTTCCAACTGGTTTAATTTGCCCTTTATATATTGTTCGATTATATTGTGCATATGGTTGTTTGCGGTCTGTAATGGCATTGTTTCAACTTTCAAGCAAGAATTATTTGCTAAATATTCAAAATATGAGTCCATTGCTGTTTCTATGTATGATATAACCGAGTTCTGCCACTTGGTAGGTTATTAACCGATGTTATAAACTTATATGCACTCAGGTTTCTTTTTTTCTTTTGTAATTCTGCATGCTTTTCACAATATCTGATATGCCTCCTAGAACATTTGCAATGCAAGCTTCCTGACATTACTTGTTGATTTAACTAAGTGTTGCTCAGTGCTTTGTGGTTAATTTATTCAACTTGCTGGTTCTTCAGGCAATCAGGCCACTTATATATTTGGTCGATTGTTTCTGAGTTACTGAGAAATGACCCCTCAAATCATCTGCATAATTGTTCCTTGTGTACTAACATATGAAAAGATAGTTCATGGTCATTCTGCATATGCATTGATAGTACTTTTGGCTCTACATTCAGTGACTATACTTTGTAATGCATATGCTATAGTGACCAAACCTTGTCTTTTAAGAAGTTGGTTTTTTTAACTTTAAAACATAGTCGTCATGGTGAAATATGCAGAGCCACATAGCTATTGTCGTTGTTCCTGTTGGAAAAAGAAGTAACCCATTTGTTGCTTTATGATCATGATTTGCTAGCATTTACCATACACAGTTTCACACAACCAGTGGACCTCTGAAAGCTTTGCTCTTATTTTCAATTGTTCTTGGCTGAAAATCAGCAAAGCATCGAATTTTTGTGGGAAGCAATTAAATTGTCCATGTTTGAGAAACGGCAAAGCATCAGAATTCATGCGGTTGAATTAATCATATGTTGAGAAATATTGGCGTGGCTACTCCATGGCACTTGCTAGAGAAATATTGGCGTGGCTACTCTTTGTATTCCTAAAAAAACCACATGATTTCAGGGAAGAGTGAAACAAAACGTATGCTCTCTCTAACTGGTACAGGGCATTGGCAGGCGAGCAGTCGTGTCATCTGATAATAGCCTAGAATCTGATAATCAGAATGATTAATCGGGAGGCTGAGCCATGCCCATTTTGCCTGGGGTTCCGACTTTGAAGCTTATATTTTGGCGAACAGGACGATTTTGAAAGGCACCGTTCTTTCTCTGCTTAACGGTTTAACAGCTTAACGACTTATCTATATTTTAAAAAGACAAATGTTGTAAGTTTTTGAGTCCGTTTTTCGCTCTTTTGAAGGTGGGTCCTAACGCTTTAAAAAGCAAGTCAAACGAAATGAATTCAAATCTCGAGAATACCTCGACAGAACCTTTTTTTTCCGTTTAAAATGCAAATTTTGTGATGCTACGCATGAAGTCGAATTGCGTGGAGAGCATTTCAGTTGCGGCTACTGGGTTCCAACTTTGAAGTTTAATATTTTAGCGAACAAGACGATCTTGCAAAGCCGCTTAATGGTTTAACAGCTCAACGATTTATCTATGTTTTAAAAAGACAAATGATGTGAGTTTTTTTAGTCCTTTTTTCACTGTTTTGAAGATGTGTCCTAACACTTTAAAAAGCAAGTCAAACAAAATAAATCCAAATCTCGAGATTACCTCAGCAAAACCTTTTTGTGATGCTACGCATGAAGTCGAATTGCGTGGAGAGCATTTCAGTTGCGGCTACTACAAATCATAAAAGAATAATCCCCACGTTTAAACATCTCAGATCGGTCCTGTGCTACTTTGCGTCGACAAACACCTGCAGTTTAGGAATTATTATATGCTTTTCAAATGACATGGGAGGAACAAGTGGTGAATGCAGGACAAAATTTAACCAACACACGGACAGAATTAAGGAGGAGGTCGCTAAGCTAACATCGAGATTATGGACACGTAGACAACAGCAAACGATGGACAATTGCATCCAATTATTTATTAGCAAGTCTATTGATTTGGCCTATATGGCTCGACGCAATTGAGCAACATACTAGACAATATTAAAATGTTTATTTTAGCTTAGACTTAGGCTAATTGAAAGGCTAAATGTTTCGACTTTCTCTAAAACTCTTTAACATAATACAAAAGTGTGGATCAATTTTAAAAATCATATTAAAAAACCTACAGAAGCACATCTTAAAATTTCAGGTTAACTTTTTTATTCATTTAGCTCAGTCATTTCGAACGTACTCTAGGGCATCACACGGTGCACTTGCAAGGCATTCCAACAAGGCAAGGGCAGCAGGGGCCACTATTGTAATTAGTTAACCTAGTCCCTTTGGCCCACGGGGGAGGGGCCTTTTTTCTTCCCCCCCCCTGCACTTCCTCTCTTTTGATCAATACAAGGCAGTTATCTTGCCCATTGTTCAAAAAAAAAACAAGGCAAGGGCAGGGATCGGTATCCAAGTGTCATCCGTAGGACCTAGCCGCGTGGCTTGCCACATTAAGACTATGATTCAACTGCTACCAAACATAGAGTGAGACGATGCTTATCTACCCTCATTTCGTTGAAAATACATGTTCATATATATTTCTGATGATTAAAATAGCTCGCTATAGCACTGCTACAATGTTTTTGGTCATCTAAATACTATGCTAAGCAGGAAAAGTCTGCTAACATAGATATGAATGTTGTGGTTCATTTAGTAGACCATTATAGCCCTTAACATTTAGCACTAATAGTGGGCATGGCTCAATACTTTTAATTTACACATGTATGGTTAGATTTTGTTGATCCTATATCTATTTATGGCAAGATTAAATTAGATCATGATGAGTTACTTAATATGTTTATAAATCAACGACATTGAAATTTCACAATTTGTAGGAATACTATATATGATTTTAAATGTTCAATCTAAATATTTTTTTAAAAAAAAATTGACCATTAAAAATCTATGGTAGCATATAATCTGAAAATTTGAGCATGCTCGTAAAGAGGTCAAAAAGGCTGAAAAATATATTACAAAATTTTTAATAATCTTTGATTAGAACCACTAAAAGGCCGAAAGAAATGGCTACAAAATGTTCCGGCATATGGCTTGGACGAAAATGATATTCAAATTGTAGGTTAAGTTTGAACTTCTTGACTTTGATCATGCATTGAAAAATTTTGAAGAAGCCTCAAATTTTCAGGGTGTTACACCTCAGGCCAAAAAAAATAATGATAGGAGTATTAATTTTCTGAATCAGAGCACAAGTAGTGATCAGTCTGGACAGTCCGGTGCTACTTTGCAAACAGTGAGCACTTAATTTTGCCCGCAACCCGATTATCCGAAGAAGGGAACAACCCCCCGTAAATACGAGAAAACAGAATTTAGAAGGACAATTTGGAAAATAAAAGCCATTGGAAATCAGAAAACTTAAAAGCATTTTATTTCCCTTCTCGGCCCAAGCCGGCCCGCTCCTCCTCTTTCTTTTCTTTTCCCTACTCCTCTTCCCCTCTTTGGTTGGGCCGCAGCCACGCCGGCCCACTCCGCCTTATTCTTTCCTCCACCCCCCTGCTATTCGTTCTATTGGGCCGCCGAAGCCGCGTCGGCCCAGTCCACAGCAGCCGCCTCTCTTGCGTTACCACGCCGTGGTGTCACCGACAGGTGGGCCCGCCTTGTCAGCTCTCCTCCTCTGTCTTCTTCTCCCCTGCATCGCGCCCGTGTTCGCCAGTCGCCACCGCTGTGCTCCCTCTCTCATCTCTCCCGGGGCCTCGATGGCGCATTCTGCCATGCGGTCGTGCGTCCCGATCCTTCCCCTCCGGACCCTCTTCTCTCTTCGCCTTCCTTGTCTTGTCGCCGGCCAACCTCGTGACACCGCCGTTGCGCCCAACACGCCACCGGCCGGAATTTGCGCCGGCGTGGCCAAACCCGCGGGTCGCGTCAAAATGTCCCGGGCGGAGCGCACCTTTAAAAGGGGAACTGCACCACCGTTCCTACCGCTTCGCACCACCGCACTGTCGTTCGCCCAAACCGGTGCGCTGTCCTCCCCGCTCCGTCGCTGTTCCCTTCCTCCTCTTCCGCCTCATTTCCTTTCCTCTGATCCGAGCCCTCTTTGGGTTTGACGCGCAGGTTGTTCTAGTGGAGCTCGCGCCTTGGGGATTGAAGCCGCGTGGTCCGCGTGCCCCGGAGCCGCGCCATCGTCGCCGCCGTGGTCTAGCCGTTGCGCTGTCCCCTTCGACCCGGCGCCCCTGAGGTAGTTTCCTCCACCCCCTTCATTCTCCCAGCCGGGGGAAATTTTGGACTTAGCTAGCTACCTCGCTGGCGCCGCGGTATCCGTGAATTGCCGCCGCCAAGGGCCGCCGTGCCGCCTGCTCCGTCCACCCCTCGGGATGATTGGACCCCATTATGCTCGCTTTGCTCACACCTCGCTCTGCACGCGCCCAATTGGACCCTGTGACCGGAGCCGTTGCCGCCGTGGTGTGCCTCCTCTGTTTCTTTTCCCCTTCTTACCGTTGTCGGTGATGCTGACAAGTGGGACCGGGGGGGCCCATCGGTCAGCTCGCGTAGCCGCTGCGCTCTCGCCGCGCGGTGCCGAGCACCCTACGCAGTTGGGCCGCCTAGCCGAGCCGGCCCATTACCGGGAAGCCCCTTTCCTTTTATTTTCTTTTACAGTTTCTATTTAATCATTATTTTGGGTAGCTTAAACATTTATTAAAAATAGCTGATGAGCTGTAAATATTCTGTAAAAACTAGTAAAAATATTTTATTGGTTTCTGGACCTAAGAAAATTATACATATGCATGGCATGCATGTAGCATCATTTCTAGTTAAATAAGTAACCTAGTAATGGCATCATTTCATGTGCACTTGAGAAATTCTCATAATATTTCTTTTAAATAAAAAAATTAATACTTTAAAAGTCCCTGGACTTTAGAAAATAGTTGTTGCCATGCCATCCATGCAGCATGCTTTTGTTTGAGGGATTTGTGGCTTAGAAATGTCATCATTTCTTGTGTACATAAATCTTTGGTATAATATTGCTTTTAAATAAAAATGCATGGAAATCAGTATTGTTGCATTATCTTTAAAAACAGCAAGGCATGAAATATTTGGCTTATATGTGTTGTATTGCTTTGCATATGTGTGTGTGCGTTTAGGAGGTCAAGGCCCCGAAGACCCGATCGACTGAGTCCCCTTCGTTTTTCCCGGAACCGATCAAGGCAAGTCCTCTTCGATCATATCGTGAAGCCATTTTCGGTTATTTAGAAAATGTTTACTAGACTTAAAAATATGCATGCTAGTTAAAAATAATAAATGCCGTATTTACTAGACTTAGATATCATGCCGAATAGAAAGGTAAAAAATATGGTAGGTGTCGGGGATAAAATTACGGCCCATTGCCATGGCCCACTCCCTGACGGCCCAGTCGAACAGCCCACTAGGGCCCAGCTCCTTGGAAGGTTCTATCTGGCCCATGTGCATCTTGCCGAACAGCTTCCTGGCTGGCATGATGCGTAGCGGCCAAGGAATCGTGTTTGAGTCCGTCTCGAACAGGAGTTCTGCACGGCTATGTGAAGACCCGGACGTTGGTTTCTCGGATTGGACTAGGAGTCGTGATCCCCAAGACTAGGAGTATGCCTTATCTGCCTCGGGATATATTTGGCATGTCGAGTTTGTTCCGTTCTCGTAGTTAGCCCGGCCCGATATTCCCTTGGAAGGTCGGTTTGCTTCGTACTATATAAACAGGGCCCCTACGGCGTTTAGAGGACCCTGGCCAAGAGCTTTAGCATCTCAGCACTTCGTACACACCATAATCTCACCGAGACTTGTTCGTCTCGCCGAGCCACCTCATGTAATACTCTTTGATATAAAGAAAGGCTGGACGTAGGGCTGTTATCTCTCCTGAGAGGCCTGAACCAGGATAAAAACCCCTGTCTCCCTGTTCGCTGTTGTTCGTCTTGTTCGGCGTGTCTCCTATCTCTTTATTGAAGAACCTTAGTTGACTTGGGTCAATATCCCAACCGTCGACAGCTGGCGCCGTCCGTGGGGACTCGCAGATCGAGCATGTCGAACTCCATCAGCGATACAGAAACTCTTCCTGAGGACTACGACTCAGAGGGACAGGATGCCTCATCCCCTGTCAGATCGGATCGATCTGTTCGGTCTCGATCACTTTCGGTGTCTGGGACAGCGGTTTTCGGTTATACCCCGGAGATGGTCTCAGATCGTACTCCCGTCATTGACGATGACTACGGAACCGATGATCTTTACGATGGTTTAGATCTATCGGATTCCAAGGCTATGTTGGTAGATTCTACCTGTGGTGACACAGCGATGACACCGTCTAGCATACCTTCGCACGGCCCCCGCAGCATTAACATGGCCGATGCAGGAACCTCTGAGAAGCCTGCACGGGCTGCGGCGGCTGGCGAGATCGGGCAGACTAACTCTGCTCAGCATCAAGATGAGGCCGCGCTGGCTGCTCGCGAGCAAGATGTCATTCGCCGCAGCTTCGACGCCTCCATCAATCAGACTTTGGCACGGTTCCGTGATCGGTGCAAGCGACAGCGTCGCGACCCGCCTCGCGTGCCCACGCCAAATCTCCCCGCAGAAGTTTCACCTGTTCGGGTCAATTCCCCGCGTGACCGGACTCCAGTCGGGCAGAACACGGATGCTTCAGGGATCCCAGGACCCCTAGATCAGAGTCGGGAACGACTCGAGGCTATGGCATCGGTGCTTAGATCCACCAACCAGGCCGATCTCGCCCGTATGGGCGATGCTGTTGCTACTCACCTAAAGAGACTGGCTGAAGGCCTAAAGTCCTTAGGGGAAGTCAACAACTCCTCCAGGCAGCGCAGTCAACCTGCCCGGAATGACTCGGACAGCTCTGACCTATCGCGTGACCCTTGTCACCGTCGGAGGACCACTGTCCACGAGCAGGCTACCCGTGGTCGTCGTCGCTCGCCAAGTTCCCGTAGTCATCGCGACCACAGGGGCAAGCGTGCACGCGATGATCACGGACGGTCCTCTCGTGAGGAGCGCGTTGTCGCGACCACGAGGAAGGAGCGCGGTGGGTTGTCCCGGAGAGAGTTTCTCCAGGCCGAATCTTCCCGCTCAGCAAGGGTTCCTCCGCGCAACAGGACCAACGTCTTCTCGAGACTAGGTTCTGCCGGGGAAGGTGGCCGGTCATATGCCTTGGGCTGCAAGGCCTTCTCCGATGAGCTTCGCGCTGTCAGGTGGCCTTCCAAGTTCAAGCCCGGTCACATGGAGAGGTACAATGGGACCCAAAACCCAGAGGAGTTCCTTTCCATCTATGCTACAGCCATCATGGCAGCCGGGGGTGACGAGCTCGTCATGGCTAATTACCTCCCGACTGTCCTTGAGGGTGCCGCTCGGACATGGCTGTTCAATCAGCAAGAGGGTTCCATCAGCTCTTGGAACCAGCTTTGTGACGCTCTGATCGCTAACTTCCAGAGCTGTTACGTGCGTCTGGGCAAGGAGGATGATCTGCACCAGATGATCCAGATGAACGGGGAGACCCTCCGCAACTTCGTGAAGCGTTTCATCAAGATTCGCAACACGATCCCGAACATCTCGGACGAATCTGTTGTCCGCGCCTTCAAAAACGGAGGCCGCGACGAGCGGCT